>CAUYQV010025738.1:0-34819 GCA_963574575.1 Galagoides demidoff | reverse complement strand
GGAAAATGTCCTCCTTGGCAAAGTGTCTCAAGAATGGAAGAAAAAGTATCCAATGTACTCAACACTATTATGAAACTAATTGTTAGCTATCTTAGGAAAGCTACAATCCAAATGGAGCCCTAGACTATGGGGAAAGGGGAGCGGGGGGGTGGAGGAGGATGGGTGAAGAGAATGATATTGTGGGGATCACACCTATAATTTATCCTATTGGGTACAGGTGAATTTGTCTAAAGGTTGAATATAAATGTCTTAACATAACAATTATGAGAAAGACATGATGGCTATGTTAGCCAGTTGGATGAGAGTTTTCCAAACTGCATATAGAAGCAAGACACTGTATCCTATGAGAGAATTAATGTACACAATTATGATCTAATAAAAAAAAGTACATCTGAGACACACTTTTAAATGCTTGTTTCTTTTCAGTTCTATCCTTATGACAACCTTCTTATACAGATTAAGTTTAATATGCTGTATATAATTTCATTGCCTAACAGAACATTACATAGGTTTAAGATTCTCTTCAGGAAATGATTTTAGCTAGAAGTTATGTCAAATTTGCTTGCTTATGTATCTGTTTATTTTATCTTGTTTACTTATTTGTTTTTTTAATGAAATATCCTGGCAGGAGGGACAGGAGATTGTTTTACTTGGCATATTCTGCGAAGTAGGCAAAAGTCAACCAGGTGTTTATCACAGTCATCTTATTTATACGAAACAAGCAGTTTGAAGGAAAAACACACGGCAATGACTATTTCTCTTTTAAACAAATACATTTTTAAAGCCAATTTACATTTTAAATGTTAAATGAAGTTTCACATTACTAAACAGCCTCCACAATTCTTTGTTAAAAATCAAAAAGATAATAACTTATGGTATATTAAAAATAAAATTAATATCCACATCCATCAGGGTTTTCAAAATGATTTATTTATATAAATATACATAATTAAGAGGAAATATTAATCCCAGTGACTGAGACATTATCACATTTTCCTTTATTGAAAACTACACAATCCATATCTTTATTTAAAAATGAAAAGGAATGATTCTTTATTAAAATTGATGTGTTCTTTCCATTAATTAAAACTAGTCATGGGTTAAAAAATTCTCATCTTCAGGTGTAGCCTTTTGAAAACTATTGCTCATTCTTATTTGTTTCTTTTTTTTTTTTCTTGTTTTGGTAACAGTTGAAACTTTAATGACTTTGCTGTGAGTTTAACAATATGAAGAAATTAATTTAAACTATTTTCTACTGCAAGCTTAATTGCTTTTTTATTAAGATTTGGTTTGCCTGTGAAAGGACTGTACAGCCCTGTTCGTTACTACGTACCTTATCCCTTATCAGGAAAATCAGAGTATACTGATTTTGACTTTATTCAAAGGGCTTGTTTTAGCCAAGAAATGTAAACAGACATTATAAAATCAGAGTAAAAGCTTCAAGAGGGTTATAAAGTTTCATCTGGCCTCTCTCATCCTACTGTAAGAAAGGGCATATCCAATAACTGGGTTGCTCCAACAGGCTGGGTCTTGGGATAAGAACATACAGAAAACAAAATCATAGCCATAGACCTATAATGGGTGCAATAAAAAAAAAGTTTGTTGTTATAAACTGCTGATAGGTTGTTCAGAAGAAAGCTATAATTCTCTTCGTAAAGTATACAATTTAATGATTTTTAATTTCTTCTCAGAATTGTGCAACCATGACCCATCAGTTATATTCCTAGCTATCTACTCAAGACAAGTAAAAACATGTTCATATAAAAATCACACATGAATTTCATAGCAGCTTTATTCATAATAGTAAAAAGTAAAAATCGATCCAAATACCCATCAGTGAGTGAATGAATAAACAACATGTTGGATATCCATTTAAAAAGTATTTTGTTTGCCATTATTTCTCATATAACTGTTTATTCTTTCAACTACAAATAAACACATATCCCCTCACATATAAGTGCGTGCACATGTGTGCATGCACACTTACACATGAATATATACTCAGTGTGCTTTTACGCCCACTGGCACCAACTGCATAATTTGCATAATGTGCAAGGCTATGTGCAAGATGAAAATGTCAGATGCCTTATTCCAATTTTTTAAGAATTTGAAGATGGTAACAGAAAAGCAGTGCACCCAAAGCAAGGCTCTCCTCAGAGCAGGTGCCTGCGTGACAGCACAGGACAGCGTTAAGCTGGCCCCACCGTACATAACCCCTGCAGGAAAACTGTATCATTCTTACTAACTAGTCAGCCTTTTCATTTTTTTTCCAACTGAATCAGTTATGTAAAAGGAGAATAAATGGTAATAAAATAACAGTTACTACTATTAGATTTCCTTTATGATTGGCTACAGCTATAGAATAATGTTTTTTAATCCTCATGTCCAGTACATGGCTGTTTCTTTTTTATGAACTTGAGCATAGTAAAATCAAATGACTCCTTTTGTCTTTGATTCTAAATAATTTTTCTCACCTATAAAATCTCAAAAGAGTATGACAGAACCAAGTGATAGACAAAAGAAAGAAAAAAGCCTACTCCTTAAAGTATAATATCCACACTGTACTTTGTACTTTCAAGACATAGTATAGACTGTTCTCTCATCGGAAAATAGAGTCTTTTCACTTTACATAGGGTATAAGGAGTGAACTCAAACAATGTAAGCATATATTTTCTAACAAGATTTTTTTGCCTTTTCTATTTGCATTAAGAATAGCCTGAGAAATATTTTTTGACTCTGCTGATAATGGAAAAGGAAGCACTGATTTGAAATATTATATCATAAGAATGTGATATGATAGGATTATGATACCATACGCCTATGCAGAAGTAGTTTCAGTGTGAACATGTTATTAACATAGTGTTTTATAATTTTAAAAGAGTATTAACAGAAATTTGGTTCATTTTAATCAGCTCTATATCAACATTTGTGCATGCATTTTGTGGGATATAAGTGCAGAATAGATGAAGTTGAAGAGGAAGTAACAACACAGTATTTTCTTGTATCCTAACCCCCCTAGCAGTGGGGAGATATATGCATATCATCCATCTGAATGGCTCCTTTTTCCTTTCTCTTAGGAAGAGTTACTCCTGTTGAATTTTTCAATTGTTATTAATTTGTTCAGGGACAGTCCTTCATTGGTTTTCTCTAGGAGATGGGGCTTTGGGGTGATTCTCATGAATGCAATAAGTGCCCTTGTAGAAGAGAACCAAGGGAGTTCATTCACCTTATACCATGTTGAAGACTCAGCGATATCTATGAGTGAGAAAGTGGGTCCTCAACAGATACCAAATCTATGTTGATCTTGGACTGCCCTGTCTCCAGAATTGTATGAAATAAATTTCTGTTGATTATAAGCTACCTAGTTGATAATATTTGTTTTAGCAGCCTAGATGGTCTAAGACAGTATTTTTTTTTAGGTAAAAACTCAATATTGTACTGTAGATTCTTTGAACTTATTCATCTCATATAACTGATGCTTTATACCCAGTAAAAATTGCTGTATATTTTTCATTGCCTTCAACTCTTGGCAAGCACCATTCTACTTTCTGGTTCTATGATTTTGAGTAATTTAGACACCTTAAGTTGAATTAAGCATTATTTGTCTTTCTAGGACTGGTTCATTTCACTTAGCATAGTATCTCCAGGTTCATTATTTTTCCTTCTTTTTCATGGCTGAATAATACTCTGTGTGTGTGTGTGTGTGTGTGTGTGTGTGAGAGAGAGAGATTCTGTTTATTCATTCATCTGCTGGACATTTATGTTGTTTCCACTTCTTGGTTACTATGAAAAATGCTGTAACTTAACAAAAATTTGAATCCTCCTTAGTAAGTTTTACATAAACTTTTGTGTA
Organism: Galagoides demidoff; assembly: GCA_963574575.1. Classification (NCBI taxonomy): domain Eukaryota; kingdom Metazoa; phylum Chordata; class Mammalia; order Primates; family Galagidae; genus Galagoides; species Galagoides demidoff. The sequence continues at coordinate 30,966 of CAUYQV010025738.1, read as the reverse complement.
TGTTTGTTGTAGGAGCTGAATGCAGAGGAATAGTATATGGTAACACAGTCTGCCCTATTCCCTGAACCTTTCAGTATATATCATCTGAACAGTGTATATCATCTGAAGACCTTTTTCTTCCTTCTCTGAGGAAAAGTCTTTTCTCTTTGGGAGGGGAGGTACATATATATCTTAAGATCCTGAAGATCCTGTTTTCAATTATTTGGACAAATACCTAAATACCTATATGTGGGATTACTGGATAATATTATGAGACTTTTTAGGAACTTCCGTATTTTTTCCATAGTGGCATCACCATTTTACCTCCCAACCCATCACGTACAAGATCGCGATTTCTTTGCCTTGTCACCAACATTTGTTTTCTTTCATTCATTATTTTGTTCTTTTTTTTATAATGACCATCTCAAAATGTGAGATGATCTCTTTGTGTTTTGATTTGAATTTCCCTGATAATTAGTGATGTTAATCATTTTTTTCTATACTATTGACCATTTATATGTCTTCTTTGGAGAAATGTCTATTTGAACTCTTCTTTACTCCATTTATTTATTTTTTTAAGTTATTGATTTGTGGGAGTTTTTAAATATATTTTAACCCCTGATCAGATATCTGGTTACAAATATTTTCTCCCACTGTGTAGGTTGCCTTTTCAGGCTGCTGATTATTTCCTTTGTAGGGCAGAAGCTTTGTAGTTTGATGTAATCCCACTTGTTTATTTTGTTTTCTTTGCTTATTAAAACAGTGTAGTAGTGGCATAAACACAGAAATATAGACCAATTTAATAGAAAGCGAGTACAGCAATAAATGTAATGGGTTACCAAGAATACACAATGAGAAAAGGATGGTCTCTTCCACAAATGACTCTGGAAAACCAGATCTCTATGTGCAAAAGAATGAAGTTGGACCCTTACCTTACACTATACACGAAAACCAACTCAAAATGGTTTTAAGACTTAAATGTATGACTTAACACCGTAAACTCCTAGAAGAAAATAGAAAGTTTAATGACCTTGGTCTCTTGACAATGACGTCTAAGATAAGGCATCCATCTTTTTTACCTTTTCTTAAATATTTCAACTGACTTGATGTCCTTGTGGAATTTGAAACATTGATGATTTCCTGCTAGAAACATGCTCTTCCTTGTTTCTGAAACATCATGATTTTGTGCTTTTCTTGGCACTCTTTCATCTTTTTTGCTAATTCTTTTCCTTCTTTCTGTTCTGTAAGAGATGTTCACCACAGCTCTTTCTTTTATCTTCTGACATCTTGCTGGGAAACCATCTATCATAATGACTTTAACTACAGCCTCATAAGTTCATTTTTTAAAAGAATGAAGTGCAAGCTATTGTCTAACTGTGTCAAATCTCCTTTTCTAGACTACAAACAGCCGTACTTTTCACCATCACACTTCTGTGTCCAAACACACAAGTGTACTTGACATCCTTAAACCTGCTACTCATTCTTTTATTCAGTTAAATTCAGATTAGAGTAACCACTATGTTTGAGGTGTTTAGAATACTCCTTGCCTTTCAGGAGTAAATCTTCCGTACATGCTGCTCAGTCCATGTGCTTCAACAAACACTTCTTTCCTTGATAATGCATCCTTTTCTATCAAGTTTACATTACTTGCTGTGTGACTCTCAATCAGACTAGTATGGAAACTCTTCCCTTTTCTACTTTAATAAAGTGTGTACCTCCAATAAATCACTTTTAACATGTTATTTTTTTTTGTTTGTTTAGGTAAATATCATCCTCACTAAAATTTTCAGGAAATTACATTTCAATCATCTTTGAATTTTCAATGTAGTGATAAAAAAGAATGAGGAAAATCAATATGAACAGATAAGCAGTAATATCCAGGATGTGATATTTAAGGTGAAAAAAAAGCAAAACAGAAAAGATCAAAGTTTTATATCATGAATAAGAAATATTTTTTTATGACTTGGCTATTGTGAATTAGGCTGCAGTAAACATTCTGGTACAAATGTCTTTGTTGTAAAATGATTTTTGTTCATCTAGGTAGATACCTAGTAATGATATTGCAGGATCAAACCGTAGGTCAACTTTTAGTTCCTTGAGAATTCTCCATACTTCTCTCCAAAACTTTTAGTTCCTTGAGAATTCTCCATACTTCTCTCCAAAACTGCTGTCCTAGTTTGCAATGCCACCTGCAGTGTAAAATTGTACCTTTCTCTCCACATCCACACCAATATCTGCAGTTTGGAGATTTTGTGATTTGGGCTGATTTTACTAAATTATGTGATAGCTCAAAGTGGTTTTGATTTGCATTTCTCTGATGATTAAAGATTTGGCAGGATCTCACTTAATGTACACAATGCAAGGGTCTATTTCAAAACAACTAAGAGTATATTATAAATGTCTTACCGCAAAAAATAAGTGAGGTGATGGTTATGTTAATCAGTTTGATTTAAGCATTCCACATTGTATAACAAATCATTACATTGTACCCAATAAGTGTATACATTTATGATTTAATAACAATTAAATTTAAAATTTTTTATCATTATTAGCTCTTTATTAAAACATTGAAAGTTAATTAAGTAAAACCACTTACTATTATAGAAGCAGAAATAAGATACGTAGAGATAGAATTGGCAGTGCATATTGAAGGAAATTCTTTTTTAAATGATTCTTATTTTTGGTATCATAATGACATACCATGAACAAGAAATGATAACATTTCTGTACAGTTACTTGTGAATGTTCAACAGTTTCTGTTACCAACAAAATTTTTTTCCAAGGAATTCTCTGTGGCCATAGATATCAGCTATGAGAAGAATGCTGAATGAGACTAGATTGCCTTTCTTCTAATTAAGCTCTTGTGGTGTCCCATTTTCCTGCAGTATGTAATTATGTACTTTATGTTAATATGCATGATATTCAGATTATACAAGAGATCATAAGTATGGTAGAAAATACAAAATATATTTCAAAATTAGATGGTTAACAATTATAGTCAGACATCCAAAAAAATACAACAGAACCTCTATAAGTTGACCACCATAAGGACTGTAACATTCCCATCAACTTACAGAGGTGGGCAACGTAAGGAACTAGGCCTACTGTAATGACACATAAATGTGGTGCCTGTCTATGGAAATAAGGTTAACAAAAGGAGGTGGTCAATGTAGGGAGTGGCCAATTATGGAGGTTCTGCTGCATAGATTTATACCATGAGAGATAAAAACTACATATGTAACTTACTACATAATTAACTACATAGTAATGTTATCTTTCAATCTGTAGTATTGTTCATAACTGATTTTCTATCAGTTTTTTCTTGATGATTATGCATTATACATAAAGTCTTAGAGGTAGAACACAATAATCACTTTCATATTTCCTATTTTCAATGTGAGAAAATGATATTCAGAGATATTAATAGATATTTTTGAGGTCACATAGTTTTAGTGGAATTAATCTTGAAACACCAAATCTATTATTTTTTTCTCACTGTATAAAACTATTTTTTCCTGCATAATCAGTGAACCTTACAAGACACATGAATTAAAGAAGTACTGGTAAATATGACTTATAGAAATAATAAGAAAATTAAAAATGCATCCTCGGCTCCAGGTTTATAGCTTTAGAAAGGAGGTCAGCTGATATTAATAAATGACTATTAAATGGTAAAGGATAAAACACTTTAAGAGTCAAATACTATTTATATGAAAAATGCTACAAAGAATGAAGCATTATGAAGAATAGAAAACTGCAGAAAATTATATTCAACATATTAAAATTCAAAATTAATTTTAAGAAGAGTGAATTTTCTATTCCAAATTGCATACTTCCTTAACACCCATGGTTAGATTATGTTAATCTTTTACCCTTACAGTGAATATTTTTAGCTTGCACTAATTTTTATTTTACTTACATATGTTTAGCATCATTTTTATAACTTTTTCTTGAATTATTGTAAGCTTTTTGTGTAGAACTATTTCCAGATGATTATTCATTTACTATATTTTAGTAAGTGAATTATGATATTACTAAAAGAGTAGAATTATAGCAATTCTTGATACAAAAGATAATTGGCATTGGGAAAAATCATTTGTATTTAATCCATTTAAAGCTGTCTAAAATTCTGCAATAACTGGTAAATGGAGAACTATACAATACTTTATCTTGAAAATAAACATTATTAAAATAAATGTATTACCTTTTTTTGCATAAAATTTAAGTTTTAATTACACTGGTATAATAGTTCTTAAAATACAGAATAAATGAGTGAAGTGCTGATATGTCCTGTGAGAATTTTATTTGTTTACTCAATTATATTAAGTGCAATACCACACACTTCATCTTATACTTGGTTTGCATAACATGATTATACTGAGAGCCATTTTTACAAAAAATAGTCAAGGGTTTTCCCACTTTTCATAAGGATCTCTCAAATCTTTGAACCTTAAATATTTCTCCCCTGAAGAGCCTAGCATGCCATCATTCTTCTGTAAGGTTTGCAATATTTCCTTTATAACATATATGTGTATTGGACTATTTAATAATAGTAATCGCATTAATTGAAGTAGTCCATTCTTTAGTGAGTAATTTCATATTATGATATTATTTTGGTATGTAGGCTATTGTATACATTATGAACCAAGGACCCTCCTAAGTAATTGAGTGGAACAGCAGCATCTTTTAATGTTTCACCACTTTGAAGACATCATTTAAGCAATCTTTGAGCTGCAACTTCAATTTTATAAAATAGGATGTTAGTTATTTTAAATATCAATTCATTCTCTACTTCAATAAAAAAGTTATCTTAATGCCACACAATCGTACTTGTGGCTCCCTGGGCTAATTTCCCTCCTCCTCCACTTCCATCTGCAGCACTGACACCACAATCTGTAAATTAAGGTCAGGTCATATCACTGTGAGCTTACATGTTCATTACTGATCAAGAGCATTTTTCAGCTAGCTATCAATCAAGCTATCATCAGAATATAATCATCTTCTAAGAATAGGAGATGAATTTAGACAGTGATTTACATTAATAAATAATCTAGACACTAAGTGTTTTAATTTGTAATAGTAGAAATGTAAGATAATGTAAGCTACAGTAATGGATTCATAAACTCATTATTTGGAAAGGTCAAAGAAGGTTTTTCTTTATTGTTACCCATTCCTGAATTGCATAAATGAAATATGCAAGTAAACCTTAGGTATCAGTCTGCTCTAAGGAATCAAGGTCAGCTGTTATGATGTCTAAATTTGTTTTTAGCACATCTAGCAGCTTTATTATGATCTCATCGCACTCATTTTTCTTTTTTCTCATTGTGAGAGTGACAATATGATTTATTGTTCAAACCAGGACACTTTTGAGAATGACATGAGATGCTATTAATAACTACAACACACAATAGGCATAAACGGAACTGTCCAGGGCAAACCAGGACTTATAGTGACCAAAGTATGTCTTCCTTTAAAACTGTACCAAGAAGCTCTAGTCTTTACTTTTCATGAAAATCTCCCCTTAGGTATTAATCACTTCAAAATGTCAAATGCCAGTAAGAAATCAAAATATAACCTCTTTGAAAAGTGTTAGCATTTTTAGGAAAAAAATTAAAACGTTGAAGAGATGAAGCAACACCGTAGATCATTCCTCCATCCTTCCGAGAGGCATACACTACAAAATGGTGCTAAGAAACACTGGCTTCTCTTCTCTGGTTATGACTAAATTTGGTATCCTGTGCACTTCTCATTGTTTCCACAAAGAACATACTCTGTTGTATTTATTGTTTTCTTTTATCTATATTTGGCCACTCCTTCCCTGCAAGCAAATTGTGCTGGTCACTGAAAGCCATCTGAAGGCTCATCCAGTTGATTATGTCTGCCTTATCTCAAATCTTATCTTGCTCCCAGATTTTGGTGTCACTAAAGATTATCTCAACTTTTCTAAAAGTGAGCAGCAAGAGACACCTGTTGGCCAGGCACGGTTCACACCTCTAATTCGAGCACTCTGGGAGGCTGAGGTGGGTGGATTCCTTCAAGTCCAGAGTTTGAGTCCAGCCTTAGCAAGAGTGAGACCCTGTCTCTATAAAAAACAGAAATTAGCTGAGTGTTGTGGTAGATACCTATAGTCCTAGATACTCAGGAGGCTGAGGCAGAAGGATAGCTTGAACTTAAGAATTTGAGGTTTGAGGAATTTGAGCCTCTGAAAACCAAACCAAAACAAAACATAGGGGTACCTTTTAACAATATTAAGGTACTTTCAAAACATTTTTAAAAACAGAGAATCAACAATTTAATGAAAAAACAGTAAAATTTCAAAAGTCTGTCTCAGCAATTTCTTTGAGGCTATTAGATGAAAAATATGTAATCTCCATCTGAGACCAGATGCTAGCCTGGTTCTAGGGATATCTACCCATTCTTCCCTTGCAACAATACATTAATTCATTTATTTATGCACTCACCCATTGAACAACAGAATTCATTACAGTCTTGCAGCACAGTAGAAATACAAAATGAAAGAAGATGTAGTTTCTATCTCTGGTTCAACAGGAAAGATAAATACACACATATGGAAGTACAGTATTATAGAGTTGCCCTAAACTCTGGAACAGCAAAGAGAAAAAGACCAAACAACAGAAAGGACTTACTCATCTTGGAGAGCTTCACGGAGTTTTTAGATTGGGGGAAATCTGAAGCAGGAGTGAGCATTTGACAAACACAGGAATGAAGAAATGCTACCACGGGCCAGAGAGTTCACGTGAAAGCGTGAAAGCACAGAGCAGAATGTGTATTCATGAGGCCATAGGTAGCTGCATATAACCAGAAGGTCAGGAACTAGTGCGGGCTGAGAGGGCCAGTCAGGGAGGGTGCCTCAGAGCATGAATGGACCTAGATAACATGGGAAATGGTTTTAAACTGAGAGTTACCAGAGACTAACCAAGGTATTTTTGAAAACTATTATGGAAATAGTACAATTGTCTTACCACAACAAATAAGTAAGCGAGGTGATGGATGTGTTAATCAACTCGATCGATGTAAGCATTTCACATTGTATATCCAATCAGTACACTGAACCTCATAAAAGCATCAAGGTACACAGTTAAGATTTAATAAAACAAAGAAAGATTTCAACTCAGAAAGCCTGTTCTATCAGCAGTGTAAAAAACATTTGTAGATTACAGAGAGAAAAGCTGAGGACCTAATGGAAGTCCATCAGTGGCAAGAGGGTTGGCGTTTAACTCATCCAAAAGCAATAATGAAACCATTTATTCATTCATTCTACATGTGTTACATAATTAGATGGCAAATATTGTGTCAGCTGGTAGGCATTCAAATGTGAATTAGGCACTTACAGTATAATTTAAACCAAAGAAAACAAACACAATACTCTTTTCATAAAACTTAAAACTGAAATATGATTTCTGTTTCCTGCTTAATGTGGTTCTTGAGTTACAGTTAGGATTGTCAGATTGTGGTGATTCTGATGCATGGATGAGGATTTACATTAAATTCAGTGATCCTAGCCCACAATTAATTCCATCCAAAGAACCAAAGATGGACTGATCAATCAATAGAATCAGTAAAAAGTATTATGTTATTCTTAGGAGATTTCTCCATAAGAGTGTAACAGTGATCAATTTATAGGAGTTGTGCCTAAAACATATATTTTCCTAAACTGGCATTGATCCAGAAGAACCAAACTTCTCATCGAAGGGGACACTTGATCTCAAGTTGGGAGCACTTTTAAGCAGGTTGCAGGTTTAAGCAAATTTTACTTTTACCTGGTCTTACAAGTTATGTTGTGAGCAAGAATTATGTCTTTGTTTATCTTTGTATTTGCAGTCCAGAACATAATGCTTAAACATAAAATTATAAATACTTAGTTAATAAAATTATGATAAATGCATATTTGAGATATAAATACAGACTAATTTCAATTAACACTACATGAACCTCTGATCTAAGTTCTCTTTCATTATTGATAAGATCAAGAATTCCCATTGAGATTTGATCTAATCATGTTATTAGTTTGCAGCATTGTTTAGAGGTATGAAAGGGTAAAATTATACCTACTTCTCTGCTTTACTTACATTGTGCTCTACTAACTTTTCCAGAGTTTTCCATTTTTGTGTGTTTTCTGTGTAGTCATTAAATAACCATCATCTAATAAACATCAGCTCATATCGCACTATAATTAGGGCGAGGCAGATTGCTAAGTACCTGGGAGTTTTCAATAGACATTATTTTTATTATTTCATTCAAGAATTTATCTCAGTATAGGACACTTGTCCCAGGGAACAATCTTTTGGATATTGTTTATTCAATTTATGTTGAAATTCTTATTCTTTGTTACCACTAAAGGGACTTTCAAAACCAGGCACAAATAAAGAAAGTACTGTTCAATGAGCTCTTCCTAACACTTCGTTCTATGTTTATAAATGCAGGGACCTTTCCCTGTGGAGCCTTTTGCTTGGGAAGATGTAAAAATTATAGAGAGGAATAAGTTATGATATTAAAGATGTTTTTCTCATATGCATTATTGTTGTAAAAATAACTACATCCTCAGGAATCTCCTATCTCTTGACATTTGTTCTAGTATAACATTTATCAAATGCATCTTATTCACGTATTTACATGTCTGAATCCTCTTCTTACTGGGTGGAAAACTAAATTAAATCAACTTCTACTATTGTTTATTCCTGGCATAGTAACTCAAAAAGGACTAGTACAAAGTAGTGGTTCAATAAATAATCTGATGAATGCATTATTTTACACTGCCTGTATTTTCAAATAGCTATTTATCCCAGAACAAACAGTGTTCAATATATAACACTGATTCTGTGGGGAAAATGTGTTCCAACTTCCAAAATTATTTAGAAAACTTCAGTCACTCATATCATGACTTGGAATTGTTGGTATAGTGTCAAGCATTTGCTGTTAATAATTTAAACATAAAATGTCTTAAATGGAACCAGAAAATAATGCAGCAAAAAATCAGTGCAACTTTAGTTCCTGCACCATTATAATTTGAATAATGATAATTCATAAAAATTTATCGAACACCTTTCCAACACTTTCAAATTTCCATTAACCTCTGAATTGGCTTTTACTAGTTTGCTAGCATTTAACAATGACCTTAACCTATACCCACCCCCTTCACCTGCCGTCTCCAAAATTACCTTCCTTTCCTTTACCTTTATTCATCTATTTTAAAAAACATTGTCCCCTCCCTGTCTCTCTTTCTCTCTTTCTGTCTCTCCTTATTGCCCCCCCAACTTTTTATCTATTTACTCTGAGGACCTTTAGCTCACATATATATGTTCTTAAACTGTAAATTATAACATCAATTCATACAATCCTCTCTGCCATCCCCAAGCAGCCAACTTTTCATTTGTTTAAAATTTCTTTCTAAGTCCTAGCTTTTAATTCATTTGTTTTACCATTCAATACAAGGTATTTCTAGCTCCTTCTGGGAGTTCAGTAATTTGGCAATCTTCCATTTAGCCTCTCTAGGCAATATCAAAAGAAAACTCCTGGTGAAGTAATAGTAATTAAATGCCCAGACTGCATTCATATTCTCATGTCCATTGCACTCTGGAGAAATCAATTAAGGCTCACAGCACCCCTCTGAGGTATTATTATTACGTGCATTTTACATGTGCAAATTTCAACACTGACATTTGGTTTTGCCCAAGGTCAAAGAAAAGTGTTAGTTTCATACTGAGATTAGCATTTGAGTATTATTGTTTAAAGTTAATACTGTTTTTTTGAGATTATATCTCTCTCAGTGGTATTCTTACTCTCTGTTTCTCCATAGAACTGACATAATATCTTATGACTAAAAACTCTTCAAAATATGATGTTTACAAAAGTGGTAAATGTATGAATTCCTACATTTTTTATTAGCTAAATGTCAGTTACCTAGTAACTCACAAATTATTTACCCTTATTTTTATATCTCAAGTTTTTCTTAGTAGTTTCTCAATCCATCTTTTTTCAGAATTAAGCTTTATCCTTATTTTTCATTGCACAGACTACATTTATAACACTGTGTTCCCTAATTAGCATTTGTATTGATATTATATAGATGATCTTTCTTCATTAAATACTTTACGTCATTTCATGTTAAAAACAGCTAATAAGCATTTATGTAAAAAGTTGGCATAACTAAATTCTAATTTATTTAGCCAAAGCAGAAATCTAAACACATTTTTAAGTAACTAAATAAAATATACATGAATTTAATAACTGAATCAACTATATTTGTTTCTCAATTCATATTTTTGATGAATACGGGAAAAGACGGTCATGATTGTTAGTAGAGGAACTAGTATTTTATTAGGGCAAAATATTGTTCACTGTGGTTACTTTCCAAAGGTTTTTTATAATAGAGAGGTGGAGTCATACTATTCAAAGGCTACTTGGTGAAATCTAAAAGGTCAAACACATTTCTAACTGAAAGGGGTTAACATAAAAAAATTGGATTTTTTAAAATTCTGTCCTTTACTTGATCAAGTTAAAATAAATTGTATTTTCTTTTAATATACATTTAGTCTGTTGTGAGATGAAAATTTTATAGTTCTTATTAACCACAAATTAGTTCTTATGAATAATATATAATACACTCATGAATTTTAATGTCTATTTATTCATTTTTTAAAACAGAGTCTCACTTTGTTGCCCTCTATAGAGTATCATGGTGTCATAGCTCACAGCAACCTCAAACTCTTAGGCTCAAGCAATTCTCTTGCCTCAGCTTCCCTAGTTGCTGGGACTATAAGTGCCTACCACAAGACCTGGCTAATTCTTTTCTTGTAGTTGTCATTGTTGTTTAGCAGGCCCTGGCCGCAAACCCTCCAGCCCCAGTGATATAACCAGAGCTCTAATCACTGAGCTACAGGCACCCAGCCTTTAATGTCTCTTTTGAGGATCAAACTTTATAGGAGCAACAAGTACTATATTCAGTGAAGAAAGAATTAAAATAATTTGTGGCAATAGTTATCATTTGGCATACAGGCCTTCTAATATAAGTCTACTGGGACAATCTCTATTCTTAGTTCATGTCATCTAAAACTGTTAATAATTTAAACAATTATACAATGAAAAGGGAACAGAATCACCAACAGTGAACACTACTCCATTTTATCATATAACCTTTCCCATTTCCTTTCTATCTTAGAGGGAGAACTTCAATGGTTGGGTGGCTGTCTCTATGTTACACAGTGGTAGATTAATTTATGCTGATAGTTTATTCCCATAGCATCTTGAAGGCAAAAGAATAATAAATCCTCTCTTGTCTCTGTTGCAGTGGTGTGGTCTCAAGACTATAAATGAATATCAATGCCACCAGCTAATGACAGATGAGCAATTTTTTTATTGATTTTTATTATTTCTGCTGTTGTCATCATTACACACCCACACACACACACACATATGCCTTTTAAATTAATCAACATGACTGGACCTGCTGTGCACTGGCTCTGAGTCAGAATTATAAAGTTATTGGCACAGACCAGGAAATGTGCCAAATACATTCTTGCCTATCTTGTAAATCATGTCTATGACTTCATGGACACGATCTAGACACGTTTTGAGACATAATCCTATGAATCATTTTATGAAATTGACACCTGCTGTTGATATATACTTTTCAAGACTGACAATTTTCTTTCAATAATACATCTTGTAAGTTTATATTATGTAAGTACCTTTAATCCTGCTAATTTAATTCACTTAAAGGAACAAGGAATCATTGATCATATACTGCAAATTACTGGCTGATGAAGTAGGAAGGACTTTTGCTTTTCTGAAACGAAATTCTCTAGTGAAGATGGCTTAACAAGCTCTTGGAATATCCTGTGACAAATGCAATAGAGATCAGCAGTTGACATGACTTCACAGTACTATAAATAAACCTCAGGTTAGAAGAGCTACAAAATAAATTATATTCTGTACAAAATATAAGAATGTAATTCAATAATAATTTTTAAAACTTAATCTATGTAAAATCCACTCCTAACAATGATGGTATTCTTAATGTGTAAGTTTTTGATGGTTTAATGCTAACATGTACAAATATTCTACACTGTACGACTTTTTGTGGAATGACTTTTTGTGGTCATGATTATTTTTATTGACTGTCATTGTGGATGCAATCATAGTAGCAATTCAGCGCCTTAGAAAAACTTGAATTACTTCACATTTACAAATTTATCCTCTTAAAATTATCAGCAATTGGTATGGTATGATAGCCTAAGAGAGTAATAGTTGGAATATGAAATGTGTACTTTCTGTTATTTGTCACAAAGAAAAATAATAATAATGCTACTCCAACTGGATTAATTCAAAGAAAGCCATGTTTTTTTGACTCTCTGAATAGCTAAATAATTAAGGAGTTAGATAACCTTGATTTGGAATTTAAATTACTGAATAGGAGTTGTTTGTTTGCTTTCATTTTCTTAGTGTCATGGCACTTGGACCTTAGGTACTTTCTCCCATATGGTTTCAAGAGCTCTGTAAGTAATTTCCTGGGTTATACTTGTCCATATTCATTTTCAGTTGGAAACAGTGCACTCATTTCCACAGCTCAAGAACACCACCAAATTGAGTTAATTTGCCTGATTTGTGCTGTGTGCCCATCACAGAATGGTTTGACTACTTACACAGCTTACCACTGGCTTGGGGGAGGGGAAGTGGTGGTGCAGTCAATTTCAACTGAGTACCATGAACAAGCTGATAGAAAATGTTTTTCCCCTATCCACACCACAGTATGGTTGCATAAATTCTAAGAACTTGTTTTTTTTCCAAGTCAAATATAAATATTCATTACTCATAGAAGAATCAACCATCAAACCTTAAATTTGTCAACTCCTGCAAGCTACATACTAAATGCATGTTATAGATATAGATGAGCATGATTCCTCTGAAAACCATACTATTTATTTCCTTCATTTACTCACTTCCAACCATTTCCCCAACATGCCACCTTAGCCACAAAAGAAATGATGGCATCTTGGTCACCAGCAATCATTCTACTTCCTTAAAAATGTCTTCTATAATCTTCCTGCTTAATGACCTTCTCTCTTATTTTAAAACTTTATGAGAAATATGCTCAAATTCATTGAGAAAAGCAGTGAATTTACCCTGTCCCTGTTTCACTCCCATCGTTCTCTTCTGCTCTGTTTCCAGTTATTTCCTCTTTCATTATAATCAATCTCTCGCAGAAAAAGAAACAAAAAACATAAAATCATCTTCTTTACTTCTATTTCTATAAACATTCCAACCATTTTTGAAAGCAAGTCTCTGTCTTTTCACCAATTAATTATACTCAAGATTCATGACTACCAATCTCAAGTGCTAATTTAATAGGATAGGATAAATACTTTACTCATGTATCAGTTTCCTGTGAGCACTGTTTTCCTAGTATAACAAATTGCAACAAACTCGGCTTAAGATGGTGGAAATTTATTCTCTCCGAGTCTGGAGGAAAAGTTTGACATCCAGCAGGGCTTCTTTCCCTCTGGAGGCCATGAAAAGGGGACAATGTGGTCCTTGCCTCTCCCATCGTCAGGGGGCGACCCAGATTTTCTGTCCTGTGATCACACTTCCCCACTGTGTCCTTCTGCATTTGTCTTCTCCCTGCTTGTCTGTGTTGTCTCTTTTTTTTCTCTCTTTGGCAAAGACACGTCTGATGGCATTTAGGACCCACATACATAATTCAGGGTAATCATCACATCTTAAAATCTTTAACTGAGTTACATCTATAGAGATCCTTTTCCATCCTTTTCTAAAACTTCAAATATTTCATATTTTATCTTTCTTCCTCCCCAACTTCAACCAGTGGATTATAATTTTCAATACTGTATTAGGAAAATAGCAAAAAGTCAGTATAAAGAACATCTCTTCTTCCTACCACCAAACGTATACAAGGTGGTATCACTACCCTTCTTAGTGATCATCCTTACTCTTCTATGAAAGACTGGCTCCTGTTCTCTGGTCTCTGTCCCTAGGTTTCTGAACCTATCCCTATTCTTGTGCCCTTGATCCCATACCTTCCACCTTCCTGCTTCACACTCTCATTCACTATAGGTGACAACATAGCTTGACAAAAATCACTTGGGGATATACTTTTGTAAGACATCAAAAGAAACAGGAAAAAGTAAATAACTTTTGATCCAAAATGTCATTTCTGTAAACCTGTTCACCTGAAATAGTCAGATTCCCAAATATAAGAATATGAGTCAGTTCTCCAAAGCATCGTTTGCAATATGCAAAAAAACTAAAAAAAAAATAACTTTTTTGTAAATATAAATCTTAAGTTTCTGCATTGGTTGATATCTGATACTTAATATAGTTTTCTTAATTATTTATTTAGTTTTAAAAAAAGAGTAAGAATTTGTGTATATAAACATGGACAGTGTCCATAATTACTGAAAGAATCAAACAAGTAGCAGAAGCAGAACTTTACTTATAGCATGATACACTTTTCTCAAAACAACAGCTGTATACATATGTGTGTGTGTGTTTATAACACACAGGTGCCAAAAACTGTAAACACATTTTAAGAAAGGAAAAAAAAAACTTCATTAAAACATAATAGTCATTTTTCACATGATCTATGTATGAATGACTTAATAAAAAAAATTAAGAAAAACATAATAGTCAACATGTATCAATAACAAAAGATGAATGCAAGGTCACATCTGACTTCTGCAATTATAAGAGTTGCTCAAAGCAGTTACCATCACCATTCAGATGCTTCTGATTCTGGCAAACGGCCACTTGAGCAATGTTGACTAAAGCATCCACTTGTATTGCTGTGCATGCTGTTTCAGTCTCTTCCCAAAGTATCACCAGTGCAGCTGGCTTTCTGACGCACACCATATCCTTTAAGTCCCCCATAGGTAGAAGTAAAGCGGTGTTAAGTCAGGAAAACATGGGAGAAATTCAACCACACGTTTTTGTCGTATTCACTGTCCTGGCAAATTCTCATCAAGGTAGTTCTCACATCTCGGTGGATGTAACAATCTCAGGATGAAAACTTTCCATTTTGCTGGCTTAAGAATGCATCCTATGCTTATTCTGCTAACTCTGGTCTCTTGTGCAGCATTGTTCGGTGGACTTCTGTGGTGAGCATGTGAACTGTTTTAGCACCAGAGAAGAAGGTCTTGCTGGGCAAGGCCTCCCAGGTCTTCCCTTCTGTGCATCACACATGTCTCAAACTTATCCTGAACTTACTCATAGTTCAGCGTGTTGGAGGTTCTGTTGCTTACTCACGCCTCCATTGTTGGACTTCCACAGTGTTCTGGAATTTCAAATACCACTTCACAATGGTCTTGTGTTCCTTGAATGACAACAATGATTCTGCCATTTTCTTTGACTGCCCTGCCTATAGCATGGCGATACTAGCACTCATTTGATTAATCCCATCTTTTAAGCAAAATCATACTACACATAGCTACTGTGATTCAATTCAACTTTGAGTGGTAGTACATATGTAATATCTCTTAAAATGTGTATACATTTTGTGCCCCCCCCTGAAAATTGTAAGTCAAGATCTGAAGGAATAAAACAGTGCTCATTCATAGAAAATAGAAATATAGGAAGAAGGTTTTTCTTTTTATGTTTCTTGTTTATTTTTAACAGTTTCTATTTAAAATTATATACATATATGTAACTTATTTTAATATGTAAGTAATTTTTAGTAAAGTTATTATAGTAGATAACGTATATCTAACTCACATATTTTTTTTCAGTGTTTTGGACTTTGATGTTACCTCTGTTTTTATTGTTTAATTTCCTAAGCCATTCATCTAACAAATTTACTTATACTGTTGGGTTGTCATAATCAGTTTATTGCCTTGAGAGCTCTTTACCTAATCTTAATGAAGGGGAATTGGAGATCCAGATGACAAGGCTTTAATACTTCAAAATGATCTGCATTTTCTATCACATGACTTCCTCTAATTAACTATAAAGTTAACGCCTTTTGTATTTTTATGATAAACAATAAGAAAAATGCTTGTTAGAAAGGAAATTAGTGCTACACCAGATAATTTGAAATGGATGCCAATGCAACGCAAGAGATTACAGTCTGGAAAATATGATAAGTCAAATTCTCAGTTCTAGATTTAATTATCTCACTTTTTCAAAATTATCCTGTCTTTTTTGGTTAATGAAATGACTTCACATATAGTAAATCCACATTTTAAAAAATTATAAAATGCCATTTAGAATCTGACAATTGCTATTCCATTTCATTTTGAGTAAGATTTGAATAAAATATACTTTTTTAAAAGGTAACATAAAACAGATTAATGCTATATAATCAGTCCTAGATCTCAATAATCATATGTTGTATAATATTACAGATATTATACAATGGCATAAGTAAAAATTTAGAAATGATTAAATTTCACATCTGTCCTTTTAAAATATATATTGTGGATGATAGTAAGCATTTAAAAAAACAAACAATTTTTAAACTGGAAATGAAAGTTAGGCCATTTTCACTGAAGTCATTAAGAATTTAGAAGCAATGTGTAACACTCTCCAAGAATAGTGCCTGGAGTTTACATCTTCAGTCATCTGTTTCGTCAGTCTAATTCAACAAAAAAATATCTTCTTCACACACTAAACTGAATTGATCAAAAGCCATAGAAGATTATGATCGCTGAATACAAGAGATCCTTCGTGATGTTTTGCTCATGATCTTGTATTTATAGCAATACAACCAATTAATTATATTATATTATATTGGTAGAAAACCAGACTCAGTTCAGAATGTATCTCTTTGATAAATTGTTATTAGGAATTTTGTACCCCATCACCTCTTCCCTTAACATATTATATGAAAAATTTACTATCAATGATATATATCAGGAAAAGTCTATAATTATTCAAAACATTCAAACATTTGTATAGTTTCAGTAGTACATATGTAAAATATGTTTTGAATCAAGAAAAGTATGGGTTTAAACAGAGTATGAGATTGCTTTTGTGGCTTAGAAAAAAGTAATGAAGAATAATGCTAAATAAATTGATTTTAGTCACATTGTCATCATTTTTGTTTTTAATTCATGCCTATACTTGGTCATAATATTAATTGTGGAATAAAATCAGTTTTAATCTTGAATTACATTTTTATTGTCTTTATCATTTGATTCAGTATTTTGTTGCTTATTGATTAAGCTTTTAAATGTAATACCGTACATCAATTATCATTGATGTACCTTTTCTCTGTATCCTTAATGCAATTTAATGAAGTATTTACAGTGCTTGTATTATCTTTAATCACCTATTGGCTTAATGTTGCCAGTAAAGGTATGGGGAAAAGAAGAATTTCAAAATAAATAAGACTGAAATACTGATGATTGGATGAGTAATACTTCCTTTTCCAAAATGCAGCCTAACCCCGAGTTCCACATTTAACTAAGAAAAGGTGTTCTCAATATACTGTGCACCAGAAAGTCTGCTCAATAATAAGCTTGTAAGAATATGTGATGCCGGCGACACCTGTGGCTCAATCGGCTAAGGCGCCAGCCACGTACACCTAAGGTGGAGGGTTCGAATCCCCAGCCCGGACCTGCCAAACAATAATGATGGCTGCAACCAAAAAATGGCCGGGCGTTGTGGCAGACGCCTGTGGTCCAAGCTACTTGGGAAGTGGAGGCAGGAGACTCACTTGAGCCCAGGAGTAGGAGGTTGCTATGAGCTGTGATGCCATGGCACTCTACCCAGGGGGATAGCTTGAGGCTCCGTCTCAAAAAAAAAAAAAAAAGAATATGTGACGCCCTCCTTAATATCTTCTCCTTCTCCAGCTCACTGCCCATCTTGCTTTGCTATCGATTCTCTGTTGTTCAGAAAATCATCATGACTATTGGCAAATACATAGTCATTGACTAAATACTTACAATGTATTCTAACCCTAGGAAGAAGCCGAGGTGATAATGTTTATGGTCAAGACTACCTAACCAATAAACAATTACTAAGCTATTTTTTTTTACTATTTTTGGTAGAGACTGGTCTCCTTTTGGCTTACACTATTCTCCAACTCCTGATCTCAAGCGATCCTCCTACCTGGGCCTCAGAGTGCTAGGATTATAGGTATAAGCCATCATGCCTGGCCCACCAAAAAAAACTTTCTGAGAAATAAACACTTTATGGAATGAAACTCAAATTAATTCAAACTTCCTAACTTTTGTTTGAATCACAGTTAATTGGAAAGAAATGCTTTGGATATTTCTTTTTGTTTAGATAACAGGTAACAAGTTTTGATGTACTAGGTCTTATAAAAGCACATGAAAGCAGTTGCTGGTCAATTCTCTTTTTTAGGCTAGTGTGGGGTGGTGCCTATTGCTCAGTGGGTAAGGTGCCGGCCCCATATACTGAGGGTGGTGGGTTTGAACCCAGCCCCAGCCAAACTGCAACAAAAAATAGCCAGGCATTCTGGCAGTTGCCTGTAGTCCCAGCTGCTTGGGAGGCTGAGGCAAGAGAATTGCCTAAGCCCAGAAGTTGGAGGTTGCTGTGAGCTGTGATAACACTCTACCAAGGGAAAGTGAGACTCTGTCTCTAAAAAAAAAAAAAAAAAGGCTGGTGTGAAAGCTCACACCTATAATCCTAGGACTCTGAGAGACCAAGGCAGGTGGATTGCCTGAGCTCGGGAGTTTGAGACCAGCATGAGCAAGAGAAAGACCCCCATCTCTACTAAAAGTAGAAAAACTAACCTGGGGTTGTGACAGGCACCTGTAGTCCCAGCTACTTGGGAGGCTGAGGAAAGAGGATCAGGAGTTTGAGATTGAGTGGATGATGACAAAAGGGAACTCTCTACTCAGGGCAACAAAGTGAGAGTATTTAAAAAAAAAAAAAAATTCTCTTGGGCAGCACCGTTAGCTCAGTGAGTAGGGCACTGGCCACATACACCACAGCTGGAGGGTTAGAACCCAGCCCGGGCCAGCTAAAACATCAATGACAACTGCAACAACAACAACGAATGGCTGGGCATTGTGGCAGGCGCTTGTAAGTCCCCAATACTTGGGAAACTGAGGCAAGAGACTCGCTTGAGCCCAAGACTTTGAGGTTTCTCTGAGCTGTGACACCAGGGCAGTCTATCCAGGGCAATGGATTGAGATTCTGTCTAAAAAAATAAAAATTCTCTTTTTAACGTACACAAAAGGAAAAAAGCCAAATAAGCCAAATATATTTCAGTTCATGTTAGAAACTCAAGTTTATAAATATGTTGTGCAAACATGAATTTGATTTCATCAATTTGGATTGAATGAGCTTCCATTTGAACTAGGATAACCATGAGATAAATTAAAGAAACCTGTAACATTTGCATGTTTACCCTTAGGGTCAATCTAATTTGAGATGACATTAATTATAAATGCCATATCTACCCACAGAGCTACACAGTTATCAAAATCTTTGCCTATCTTTCATGCTTTCCTGTTACTATTATAAAATAATTACACATATATTATAATATATAAGTGAAATAGTAATGTTTTTTCCTAAAACTAATCCTTTCACTAGTACCCTGAAAACCACTGGCCTACTTAAAGATACCAGTCTAATCATCTTCCCTTCTTTCTCTGGCATAATCAAGTTTTCTCTCTTTATAGAATAATTTTTGTGATCCTACAGCATGGATTTATTTCTACCTTTATAAAAAAGAAGAAACAAAATTACTTGCCCCATATCTTTGCTTCTCTTTACTCCAGAGTTACTCAAGAAAGTTTGTTCATCTTTGTTAACTTTGATTAGCCTTTTCCCATAGTCTCTTAAACTCCCATTTTGGAATCAAAACTTCTCATGTCAAGGCCAAAGATATTTTCTACATTGCAAAGTCTAATTCTCTGTACACATCTCATTTGACAAATCAGCAGTACTTATCTTAGCACTAAATGCAACTTTCCTCATTCTTTTTCCTTGTGTTCTAGGACATTAGACTTTCTGGGTCTTTCTCCTGCCACACTGTTTTCTCCTTTTCTGCCAGTCACTTATTGATAGTTCTTCATCCTCTTTTCCTCTCCAACAGGTAGGTCAGGGTAAACCCCTAACCACTGTATTGAAAATTAGAAGCGGTTTACCTCTCCACAGTTTCCTTATTTTTTTTTTTTTTTGCTTTTTCATCCTTATAACTTCTCCCCTTCTAATACATTATGCAATTTTATCATGTCTATTTTGTATTATTTGGCCCATTTCACTAGAATGTAAACTCCACATGGACAAGTAATTTTCTAGTACTTTTTTTTTTTGGGGGGGGGGACAGTGATAGCTTAGCCACCTCCACTACTATTTACTGCTATATATACCCAAGTTCCTGGATCTAGAACAGTACCTGGTTCAGAGTGGGGACTCAATATGTATTTACTGGTAACCAAATTAGTGTGCTGAGTATGTATCAGATACTGCACTGTGTTGATTACCTCATTTAACCTTTCCAAGAAGTTTTTGAAATAGGTATTACTGTATTTCCTCTGGTAGGGATGACACTGGGCCTTTGCATTTGTAAGTAATGTGCCCAATGTTATAGAGGAAGCAGCAGCAAAGATGGGATTCAAACCTCAGTAGCTTGACTCCACAGCTGTGCTTCTCATTCATAGCACTTCCCACCCTAAAGAGTAGCTCATTATCACATCGGCAATATGTACAGGAAAGTGAATCAAGCTCTGAAAGCGACGTTTCTGATGATACTTATGAAAAATAATAGCCCCATTTCATGACAACAATGAAAAGTTATTATTGTTGACATTTGATGTTTAGAATTTTTTTTACACGTTAATGAACTATATCAGCTAAGCCATTTACTGCCTTCATGAGCTTTAGATGTGACATGTCAAATCTAATACGCTCACCAAGGCACTGGCAAATACAGTTTGGAGTGCTTGTGAGAAATACACTGAGCTGTTTTGACCTATTGGTGGCCCAGGGACAGACCAGGTTCTTCTTTAGAAAATAGGAATAGCAGATATTTTGTCACTATTGGCAAGAAAATTCATGACAAAATGAGTAGACGTCATTTTAAATCAGGAAATCTGTAGAATCAATGTTAGGCTTTTTCTTTTTCTGTTTGTTAATATCCCCTCCAAGCTGTCCAAGTTGTTTTCCTATTTAAGCTTGTGATTATCACAATATCATGTTTGTAGATATGTTTAAACTGAATTTTATGGACACGTTAATGGATAAATTACTTTTTTGCTACTCCTCAGCAAATGGTTAATGGGACCCGGTTGTTTCTCATGTACATACATCATCTGTGGATTTCTGAAGTGCTATTCTAGTTTCCTGTTTTAGACTCTTATATATTTAATATTCAAGAAAATATAATAAATAAAATCCAACCATTTTATAATTTTGGTCTTCAATGACAAGTGAATTATTTTAATGCCCCCCTTAAATTATGGCATGTGTATTAAAGTTATCATTGCCATTATTATCATTATTTCTATTTGTATCACTTTCTGTTTTTCATGATTTACTTATTTTAGGTGAGTCATTTGTTCTCTCACTGATTTTATACTGAAAACTTCAAAAACCTCAAAAAAATTGAAAGAATAATAAAATGAACACTTGTATATTCTTATCTAGTATATTCTTTATCTACATTCATCAGTTTTTGAGATTTCTCCCCATTGTATCCTCTGTCTGTCTGTCTTATCTCCACTACACCAATGCACACACACACAGATGCACACCTATGTGCCCACACAGAGGTTTGTTTATTTGTTCACTTTATCACTGGAGAGGAAGGTATAGACACAATGCTATTTCACCCTTAAATATGTCTTCTAATAATAACAAATTTTCCTTACGCAGCCACAAAATCAATTTCACTTTTTAAAAATTAATATTCATTCACCAGTATCAGCTTCTATCCAGTACACGTTTATTAAAAGTATATTATCACTTGTTGACCTGAGAAAGCCTGAGAAAGATTTTTGGGGAAATGTAAGATCCAGTTAAATTTTACTTACTGCATTTGATATTATATCTCTTTAGTCTCATTTGCTCTGGAACATCCCCCCTTGCCTCGTTACTAATTTTTAACAGAACCAAGACCAGTTACCTTCTCATCGCAGTAATGACTTTTACTGAACACTTACTATTATATAAATTATTTGATATGATTCCCCACATAGCCAAATATGTTTCTCTTTTCATATAATGACATTGAATCTCAAAAAGGTGAAGTAAATTTCCAAATTTATACATTTGGCAAGTTGCAAAGTCAGATTTCAAGCAGAGGGTGTTTGATTTCCAAGGTCATGCATGTAAACAGTGCAATAGGACTGCATATTAAGCAAATAATAATCCTGCATTTGTAATGTTAATTATAAAATACTAGGAAATTTTTGTGTGCATCCTACTTCACACCTCCACACTTCTCTAAATTAGTAATGTCATCAAATATATTATCACCGAACACAGTGATATTATCTCTTCAACAACACCCATGGTATTTCCAAGGCTAATGGCTAGCTATCAAGGGGCAAGAAAAATTGAGACAAAAATAGTTCTGGGTCTCCACTAGATGTTTCTTTTTTTTTGCTATCAAATAGTGCCAAGAGCTTACAAGGCAGGATTGCATCAAGGAACAAAGCATTAGTAAAAGTCCAGACAAGGTAGTTCTGCGAGGTCAAAAGTAGATCTTGAGAAATTATCTTGATATATTCTGCTTCTCCTTCTTCATTTATTCAACCGAGACAGACCAAATGCACAGAATGTATTCTACCCCATAATTGACATTTAAGCATTTGTAATGTGCCTGTTACTAAGTTCAAAGAAGTCACACAAATTTAGGTTTTCTTAATGATTTTTCCAGTTTTGCTCATATTGGAGTTGTTAGGATATTGGCTAATTAACAAGCCAAGTAAATATCCTACAATTGAGGAGGGTGACATCTGCTGAAGGTAAGGCATTGTGCTATTAACCTCAGCAAGTCTAACCTAGTCATGGCATTCAACCATATACATGGAGACGAATTTTTTGATAGACCCTGTTCTAGTGGTAAAGCACTGTAAGGTCACACATAAGCTGGAATTGAACTAGATTTTGTACAAAATGTAACAGTCCAAACAGTAAAAGTGGGAGGTGAAGATATACCCCAGTGTAATAATTTCAGAGTAGTCAAGTAATGTCCTCTCTGTTTACTTTCTTTGTTTCCATGTAATTTAATAGAAATATGGATAAACAGAAATATGTGTAAATGTTTCTTAGAATATTACCTGTATGCTAAATATTATCTGTCCGAAATCTAGACAGTGAATACTGCACTGCACTTGGCACATAGAAAGTTTAGTGAATTCCTGTTCAACAAATTAACTGCATCCTGGGTGGGAACTGAACAGCGTAGTGAATTGCCAACCACCTCAGTCCAGAGTTATTCCTAACTCTATAAACAAATGAATATTATTATGTTTATTAGGATTTACATAGGCCTCCTGGGACACTTGAAAACATAAAGTTTGAAAAATGACCGTTTTATAGGTGAACTATGTAATAGTTGGCTTTTACTATAGATTATTTCAATATCTTATGAGTCATAATTTGGACCTATTGCATCAATCAGGGTTCAGCTGAAAGCAAAAAAAAAAATTCTCTAGCCATTCTAAGAAGAAAGATTTAAATTCAGATAAATTAGTCCTTACAAAATTGTTGAAATGGTCAGAAGAGCATGTTCTAGGTCAGGTTTTCAAGAGAGAATACAAGAGTAGCAGGAAACAAACTGCTAAATGAGTGATACCATTGCCACAGTTGTCAGTGGGAAATCCGTAAGTTGATGTTGGCCTGAATAAAGGCTCCCGTTCAAGAATTAGTACCCTTGAAGTCAGGACCGAACAAAGGAGTTTGATTTCAGAGAAACTCAATGACCATGCCTGCTTTAATGAACAAAGAAAAAAAGCACAGAGAAGATGACAAAGATGGTTTCTACCTCTCTCCCATGTTTAAAATCAAATTGACTACTAATCTAATCCACAGCTAGAAGGCTAGCTGCAAGGAAGTCTAAGAGAAGTATTGCTGTTTCTTTGCTTATTTTTTACTTTACGTTTTCAATACTGCACATTATTTCAAATGAGGTTTGGAATAACTGTTGAGTACTAATTCCTCATAACTAACTCATCTGTTATAAATAAGAATCCTTGCTAGTAGTTTTGTCTCTTATTAATTCCTTTTACTCTTTCCATCTTTTTACCTACTACCATTGACTGAATTGTGTTCCTCCAAAATCCATATATTGAAGTCCTAACCCCCCTATATGCTAATATGTAGAAATTTGGAAGGTAAAGCCTCATGATCAGATTAATGGCCTTATAAGAATAAGAAAATACATGAGAAAGATTCTCTCTCTCTTCCCAGTGTGAGGATATACCAAGAAGGCAGTCACTGGGAAAAAAAAAAAAAAGAAAGAAAGAAAGAAAGAAAGAAAAAGAAGGCAGCCATCTGCAAATCAGAAAAAGCACATTTACCAGGAAGCAAATCTGCTGAGACCTTCCTGTTGGACTTCCCAGCCTTTAGAACTGTAAGAAATAAATGTCTGTTGTTTAGGGTGGCACCTGTGACTCAAAGGAGTAGGGCGCTGGCCCCATATGCTGGAGGTGACGGGTTCAAACCTAGCCACAACCAAAAAAAAAAAAGAAATTGTCTGTTGTTTGAAGCCATCTAGTCTATTGTATTTTAATATAATAACACAAGTGAAGTAATATACTACTCTCTGTTCTTCCTTTCTTTGTAGCCTTATATGTACATCACTATAGTACTACATCACTATAAAAGTTCTGAGAAAGACCATGTTGTGGTCTATGATATCACTTCCAGGAAACACGGTCAACAGCATACTTTCTGATTCACCCATGAAAGTTTCAATTTATGTATTTCTGACCTTTCTGCTTTAGATTCTAAAGATTCTAATCTGCCTTTCTGTAAAATATTCATAAATTTTACTTAGTCTTCTCATCAGACTTCTAATTTTTTTTGCCATTATCTTTGGCAACAATATATAGTATTTATATATTTTAGAGATCCTTTGTTTATGCTGCAACTAATGAAATTATTCTTGTGCACATGGAGTTTAATATACCAAATATAGTTCTCAGTTTGATTATTTGATTTCTTTCATCTGTTTTTATATTTGAATAATGTCTTCAACAAACTGAGAGTATAATTAGATATAAAATGCTTTTTGCTCCAATGAGATGTGTCCAGTTTTAAATATTTTACTTGGAGAATAGTGCTAATTCTAATCTTATGAATAGATTCAATTTGCTTCAAGAACTTTTTATTTTAATTACCTACTGTGTCCTGTGTTAGGTATTATGATAGCTATGGGAGCTGAAAAAGTAAAATAGATAATGTTTGTACATCTATACACTTTCAGAAAAGGGAAAACAGATACTCATAAGTAGGTCATTTCAATATGTTCTCTTACTACTTACAGTAACAGAAATTATTTGCTAAAAATGGGGGGGAGGGTTTCTCTAATAGCTACCTGAGGATATGACACCTTAGATAAGACCTGAAGGGTAAATATAATTTTTCAAGGTGAAATAGTAAAAAAGTGTGAATTACAAATATGCCAAATGAAAGAAAATTTGTTATGTAAAACTTTTCTCTCTTGCATTGCCATGTATATGACTATCATCTATACATGCACACATATATATATACACACACACACACAGGCATGTGGGTAGGTATTATTAATGCATGGTAATACAGAAAGAAGGATATTGTCATCTGAGACTATCCAAGTATGATTTGAGGTTGAGTTGAGAAAGTAGTCTTAAAAGCCAGACTTTGTCAACAAGGAAGATGAATTTCTGAAATTCTTTACTTTATATGAAATCTCTCAAGAATAAAGAATTCGCAATATAGCATTTCCTTCATGGTGTATAGAGGAGATGGCATTACTACCTATGCAGGTTAGGTCTTCAGGCTCATGATCATAGAGAAGAAAAGCTATGAAAAAGAAATGAAAAGCCTGTACCCAATATCACCATGAGCCCGAGGATCGTAGCAAGAAGGAACACAGCGGTAGTTACTTTTTTCCTGTCATTAGAGTCCATCCCTTCAGGCCAGACTTATCTTTGCCAAAGGTTGAGTTGGATGTAAAAGTCTGCACACCTTTAAAAAGTCATTTTCCATTCATCCTGGCATGGAAGAAGCTTCAAGCCCCTTGTTTGCTTCCACATAATCTTGTCATGTCACGGGATTATAATAGCTCCTACCTCCCTTATGATTAGACGCAGAGTTTCTTGTAAGACTAATAATAGAGCAACAGACACTCAAGATTAAAAGGCTGCAAAGTACAAATCCTTAAGGCCAAATGACCAGATCTTTTGAGTGATCAATTTACCCGAAAGTCCAGACAAGAATACTTATCCCTAAAGATTTATCAGTCTAAGGAAGATATTAAGCCAATTACTCTTTATTAGCAGTGAATGTAAAATTAGAAAACCACCAGCCTGACTGTCGGCCTTTCTGCCTTGCCAGTCTCCTTTATGTCCCGCAAAGCTACCCTTTTATATAGCATTACAAAGAGAAAAAGGAGAAGGTGAAGAATTTACATGAATAAAACCAGTTTACACTGTAAAAAGATGGTTAGTAAAAACTAAATTACCCATGAGACTATTTAAATTATTAGATCAGACTACACTTAACAAATTGAGGTGTATGAAATTTTGATTGGCCCCAATTTACAAG
Organism: Galagoides demidoff; assembly: GCA_963574575.1. Classification (NCBI taxonomy): domain Eukaryota; kingdom Metazoa; phylum Chordata; class Mammalia; order Primates; family Galagidae; genus Galagoides; species Galagoides demidoff. The sequence goes on along the minus strand of CAUYQV010025738.1, from coordinate 4,284 downwards.
GTGTTTTTATTTTTGCTTGTTTGTTATTGCGGTAGCATTTCTCTGAGGATCCTGCCCTCCATTGGTGGTCACCTTGGGCTCACAGTTTAAATCCTGAGGATACCCGTGTTGGCAGTTATGAGTGGCAGCGTGCTACAGGAAAGAACAAACGTTTCCTCAAGTTTTCCCTCACTTTCATCTGAGGTCTAAAGAATTACTGACTTGTACAGAGTCTCACAAACTTTATCTTCTAACCCCAACTTCATTCTCTACTGAGTTCGAATCATTCTCAGAGGCCAGCAAAGTTCAATAGCCAACATTTCTCATGATACTTGTCTCCCCATATCAGGCCACACACAGTTGTTTTCTATCTTTCCCCTCTGTCCAGTTGTATATCAAGACAACAAAGGCCCACATACCACCAGCAGCTTAGTAATCAGGCGTGATGTCCTGATTAAGGTTCTTCTAGAATACCATGATACACAAGCAGTCAATAATTATCAAAAATAATAATAATATAGATACATAAAGCATACCACTGTTCAGAAGGATTCTCAGTAAATCAAATGAACCAACAATTTACAAATCTAGATCAATCTAGGATTGATTAGTCCAGTTTCAACTAATTAGTGTAAACTACGGTTTTCAATGACATCTAGCTTTGACTTCTAATTTTCCTACCTCTGATTTCCGTTATGATTCAGGCAAATAAGAAAAAATACTGGACACTATTCATTTTGCTAGTTTGGCATATAAAAATAATTTAGACATTTTTACTGCTCAAGCACGCAACAATTCATTGAACTAGTTCAATTATCCCTACCTTTTCACCTCATTGTACATTTTCCTAATGCTTCTACTTTGTCACAGCCTCGATTTTGTGTAAATCAAATTGCCCACTATTCCCACTGGTTCCTTGTCTCCATTTTGGGCCTTCTCACCTATTATAGGTCATTTCAAGGAAAATATCTTTTTTAGGCCTGGAATTCCCCTGTTAAAGATTTTTGCTTCATAAGAAAATAGAGACTGTAAGTATTATAAAACATTTCACTTAATTAGCAGGTATCAATGGTTGGCCTAATTTCATCTACAAGCACTTGTATCAGTTACTATTATCACAATAAAGCTGCCAAAATATCTACTTTACTGTAAAACAAGAAGTATTCATTTATTTATTGCTCATTTTTCTATAGGTCAACACCAGTTAGGCTGATCTAGTGAACTAGTCTGTGGGGCTTTGCTTCAGCTTGTTGGATGGCTGGGTGTGGGCTCCACAATGTGGTTCCAAGTCAGGTGCACTTCATGGGTCTCTTTTCCTCTTTGAAACAGGAAATAGCAAGAGTCCCAGAATGAAAGTAGAAACATGTGATTCCTTTACAAAGTACAGAGCTTTTATCAACATCTCTCAGCAAAAGTCTTATGGGAACTTGCTGCTTATCTAGCGTACATCATAGCATAAAGAACTCCATTTTACCCACTTCAAACAAGAATCACAATTTTAAAAGATACTGTGTAACGTACAAATACTCGTGGAGAGATTGCTTCAGCTGTGCTTCCTGCACAGTCGATCCACGGTGTCTTTCTCAGACTTCTCTTATCTTTTCCCCAGATTCTTTAACTCCAAACCTTGATCTAAAACAAAACTAAATCTTAAAAAATAAACATTCTTTCAACTAAGAATGAAAATTATAATTTCTGCATGTGGCTATTGTTGAGCGTTAATATAATTAAAAACATAATCTTCTGCCAAGGAGAAGGAAAACTATTTTATTATTGCATACACATTAAACTAGAATGAAATATGCATTTTAGGTAGTCTGCTAAAGAGATTGCAGAGCCAGAAATATATTTTACTCTTTTAAATAGACAAGCAGATATAACCACATTACATATGTACTCTCAAGATAAACTGTAAATTATTTTCCAGTAAGAGACCTTGATGTCACTGCTTATCACACAGAGTTCATCTTAAATTCCATTATACTTGGTGCGACCATCTCATTTAGCTAATTGGCTTTATCCAAAGGGGGAAAAAAAATAAACCTCGTATCTTTCTAACACATAGTTTTGCAACTAGGAATGAGCTAAGGCTTTACCTTCCCATAGAATCTGGGAGAAAGGGGTGTTTTCTTCCTACATGGTAGTATATCAAAGAGACCTCTTGTAGGTCCTTGAGGAACATTCTGAAATTTTGAGAATGGCAAGAGGTGTATTTAGCATTTAAAAATGTATTACATTTGAAAAAGAAAAAAGTACTGACAATTACACATTTTCTTAAGTGAAAGTTCTAAGGTAAACAAACAGAGGTAAGAGAGTCTCATTTCTACAGGGAATATTAAGTTTCTTTTTAATTTGCGTCTGCCCTTACACTGTCCCTTCAGATTCTAATAGGTAGGGGGCTTCTCTTTATTCCAATTTATTCTTCCCAATCCAATACTCCTTCTTAGTAGTATCTAGAATAAAGAAACAAATTTGTTGCTTGAGAACAAAGCTGAACTAAGTGACCTCTAAATAAGCTTCAGAAAAGAGTAAATTTTATAAAACTCCTTTCCCCCCAATTTTAGTATTTTTTCTGTTTCTCTAATCTGTAATTTCAAAATCAATATAAATTAAATTGAACTAAATACCTATCTTTAAAAACCACCTGTTTATTCTTATTTCCTTATGTGTTAATTACATTCTTTTGATAATCTCTATTGAAAACACAGAAAACTTCCCCTAAAACTGTTCTAAGTTAAGAAATCCTAAGAGATACTCAGTGAACAGTTGATTGTAGGGTCAAATAAACTTTAGAAAATGTATGCAATTGTTTTTCAACTTAACAGTTATATTGATTCATGGGCCATTAAATAATTTTCGTGGGTTGGGATCAGCATTTTTTTTTTTTGTAGTTTTTGGCTGTGGCTGGGTTTGAACCCACCACCTCTGGCATGTGGGGCCGGCACCCTACTCCTTTTGAGCCACAAGCACCACCCGGGGTCAGCATTTTTTTAATAAATTAAACAGAATGAAATAGAAAATTTCAGAGGATATCTTGTACTACACTGACAGGTTCATGCCTTGTTATATGAAATGTATTTTGCAAAAGTTATCGATTTTGTGTATCCTGATCTGTGTGATACGAATATATAACTGTGTATTGGGTTGTTGGTGATAAGTGAAGACCTTACAAATCAGAATAAATTAAGACTAATTATTTAGTGCTTACTATAGCAAGGGGACTAACAACCACTTTTTTTTTTTAGCAGAGATTCAAAGGTAGTCATGATGTAGTGGGAAACCGAGGCAGACAGAAGACTCCAGGCACCAGTTGATTAGAGGAAGCAGGTTTATTCTAGCCAGGGGGAACTCAGAAGACCAGTGTCTCCAAAACCAAGCCCCCCCCCCCCAGTCCCTTGCCTCTTTTTTATTCACTTTTCAGGGTGAAAGTGCACATGAGGGTCATAAAACAGAGAGAGAGAAGACAGCATCCTCAAAGTCCTGGCTCAAGAGGAAGATCAGATTTGCCCACGCCTTTGAGACGGGTTGTACCACCTGCCCTCAAAGGGGATGGAAATCCAAGGAAGTTACTAGGTTACAATCAAGGGAGGAACATACAGACAACAGAAACACCTGCAGCTTGGCTAAGGCCTACACAAGGCGGCTAGGACAGATTCTTTTAGTTCTGCCTTTACTTTCTTGCCTCAATGGGAGTGAGAAAGCTTCATAGTTAAAAAACAAGAAAGGACCTTAGTTATACTGTGGTTGGAGAATGTTGGCATGGGAAGCTGGAGATGAGCTAGCTGGTTAGTTTGGGAAGCAGATTTGCATTTTTTTAATTGATCCTAAATTGGAAGTGGGGAGAAATAGGAAGGCAGGGTGCTTTACAAAGTCTGACCCTTCTTGCTGTCTACTGTGTCTGAAATTTTGGTTTAGCTCCCTGGACTTCTTATGTGGGTCAGAATCCTTTTATATTATTATTATATATGATCTGGCCCTGGTCCATGTATATATTCAGTCCTTCAGCTTAAAAAAAAAAAATGAATTGACTCGGCGCCTGTGGCTCAATCAGCTAAGGCGCCAGCCACGTACACCTAAGGTGGCGGTTGGAATCCCCAGCCCGGGCCCGCCAAACAACAATGATGGCTGCAACCAAAAAATGGCCCGGGCGTTGTGGCAGGCGTCTGTGGTCCCAGCTACTTGGGAGGCGGAGGCAGGAGACTCGCTTGAGCCCAGGAGTTGGAGGTTGCTATGAGCTGTGATGCCATGGCATTCTACCCAGGGGGATAGCTTGAGGCTCTGTGTCAAAAAAAAAAAAAAAAGAAA
>CAUYQV010025735.1:0-25336 GCA_963574575.1 Galagoides demidoff | reverse complement strand
CTATATTGACCATGGACACTATTTGTGCAAACCCCAAAAATCTTGATGAAAATGTCCCCTCAGTCTTAGCATTTCTATCTGTCTTCTTTTTCTTTTTTCAAAATTTATTGATGATTTGTGATATGTGAGACACTCCCGGGAACAGTGGTCTGGTATTCGAGGCTCCTCACTACTTAATTTACAATTTGCCTTTACATCCTTTTTACATATGTAGAATATTTAGCTAACACTATATTACCTATAAATAACAGAAAATCCCACTACCAATGGATCAAATAATTGAGGGATGTAATTGTCTCATGTAACAAGAAGTTCAAGGTAGACGCTCCAGGGCTGGTGTAGCAGCTTATCAGTGACACCAACAACCCTGGGTCCTTTCGTTTCCCTGCTCTGCCATTCCCAGGCTGTAATTTACTTCAGAGAAGATAACAAGGTGGCTTCTGCACTTCCAGGCAGAAAAAAATATATATATATATATTTTTTTTCCTCCAAGTCAGTTAAAAGCCAGTCAAAACCTTCAGAAATATTAGGGATCATGACTGTTAATTTTTTTTCTGTTCTAGCATTTACTGAGTACCCATTACAGGCCAGTTTCGAGAATAGAATAAATGGTTTAATCTCACTACTCTGAAAATGCAAAATGTTGACATCTGGTCCCATGTCTGAAATAACTTCCTTTTTTAGCTCCTGAATTTCCTAAAATGCATGATTATAAAAGAATAAAACAGAATGTTTTCAGTTATCCACATTCCTGGTTTGGAAAGTTTACCCAGGTTTTCATGTTCAGGAAGTCAATGTTTGTACACCTTACCCAGGTTCAGCCCAGAGAAAAGTATCACTTTAAAAACGTTCAAAGCTGATGTGCAGCTGAGATCAGACATCCCCAGATCTGACCATCTAACCCAAACTGCCTGGCACAGCCTGCTGGAGAATGGGCTTGAGCTACAGCGCCTTGCTTTCCCACTCGTCCTGCTTCCCGGAAACACCACAGCCAAGGCTCAAGAGCAAGGGCTGAGGAAGAGAATTTCAAGGAGAGGGAATGCCCAGGCCATGCTCGCTGCATACCAGAGCCTCACTCACCTCCCTGCTGAAGAGCACAATCTGATGTCCCACATGCATCAGTGACCATGGAGAGAAGCAGGTGGCCTTTGATCCAGAACCTCAATCTGTACTGTGGTCTCCAGCTGATCCCTGGAAATTTCAGAGGCCTGTGGTTGAGGACACACACTCAGAATTGAATGACTTTGGTCTAATTTCCAGCTCCACAACTTGTTAGCTGTTTAACAATGTTTGTCTCACAGGGTAAGACACAATAATTTACTTAAGACTAAGTAAATTATTGTGTCTATAGTTTGAAAAAGCCTCTGATACATAGTAAGTACATCATAAATGGGACCAGATTGAAGTGGAGCCATTCTAGGGAAGTTTGGGATGGAGCCCAAGGTTTTGTCTATTGGAATTTTCCTCCTGAAGGTTCAATTCCCAATTTATTCCTTCCCTAGAAGAGTCACTCACTTGGGTCAAGCAGCAGTAGGAAGTCTTGTGGGAGGTGTGGGGTGTGACTGTTTAAGCCTTGGCTGTTTTCATCCTAGTGAGTTCCTTCAATCCATATTCCAGAGTTGACTGAGATCCCCTTTCTCACTACAGTCCCCTGCTCCCAGTTTATTAAAAAATGATTATAGCTTTCTGTACTTTTCAACCTGAAATTACTATAACTTAATTTTCTTCAAATAGTTTAGAACCATGGCAAGAAAGAAAGAAAGAAAGAGAGAAAGAAAGAAAGAAAGAAAGAAAGAAAGAAAGAAAGAAAGAAAGAAAGAAAGAAAGAAAGAAAGAAAGAAAGAAAGAAAGAAAGAAAGAAAGAAAGAAAAGAAAGAAAACATTTTGGTAACACCACATTTTCTTTTTGCAGTTTTTGGCCTGGGGCTGGGTTTGAACTTGACACCTCTGGTATATGGTATATGGGGCCAGTGCCCTATTCCTTTGAGCCACAGGCACTGCCAATACCACATTTCTTTTTACGAAGAAAGAAAACAAAATTCAATATGCACACACTAGTCTTTATTTAAAACCGCCTCTGTAGTATATCCGAAATCTGTGACAGCTACTCCTCCTAATGTTTTAAAACAGCTTCATCTCCCTTTAAAGAAAAAAAAAAAAAAGGCTTCCCTAAAGACCAGCAACTCACTGCCAGTGTCAAAAGGAGGTGAAATGTGGAAATAGCTCCAACCAGCAACAGATTCTCTTAACATATGTTTGCTACACAGCAAAGTGTAGCCAAAAAACAAAACAAACAAAAAAAATGGATTAAAAATCAAAAGACTTGACTTTCTAGGTCCTCTATTTATGATTTTCTATGTGACTGGATAAGGAACTTCCTCCCTGATTTCAGTTTTTCAGTTTCAAAACAAGAGGCTTAACTAGAACACTGGTCCTTCCCTCCTCTTCCTTCCCTCCCTCCCTCCCTCTCTCCCTTCTCTCATCCCTCCCTCCCTCCCTTCCTTCCTTCCCTCTTTCATCCCTCCCTCCTGCCTTTCCTCCCTTCTTCCCTCTTCCTCCTCCCCCTCTTCTCTCTCCCTTCCTTTTTTCTTTCTCCAAAGCGGCAGAAGCCCCTCCTCCCATGAGTGAGTCCCCATGGGTACATGCTACCCGAGGGAGGAGCTCTTCTTTGTGAGGTTGTCCTCATCAGTCTCCTCCTGGCCTTCCCCAGGGCAGATGGCAGCTAACCAACACCCTATATCTCCTTAGAACCCAGTTAGCAAAAAAGAAAAAGAAAAAGAAAAGAAAAGAAAAGACGTATGACCGTGCAGCACACGTGCACTGTGGAACAAGACAGCCCTCAGTGCAAATCTCTGCTCACACCTGCTCTTACTTACCAGGGTCTGACTGAAGAAGAGCCACTTGACATAAGTCACTCTTCAACCCTCATTTCTTCATCTGGCAAATGGGAATAGCAATATTTCCTGAATAAGGTTCCGTGAGGATTAAAGTGAATAATGCATTGAAGAATGAGCTGAATTCCTATCTTACAGTAAGGTCTCAATAAACATTAACCTATTGTTTATTATGGGGAAGACCAGATGTCCCACTCAGGACAGCCTGCTTTCCACCCACACTTCTGGCCTAACTATTCATTGCATACTCTTCTACTCTTAAAGGAGGCAGGCAGCTCACAGACACGGAGGAAACATTTATGCTTCACCAGGGAGAATCCTTTCAACCCAATAACTGGTAGATTCCATGGATATACTCATTTGGAGTCAGAGTGGACCAGGCCTGAAGAAAGCTAGCATGCGCTCATGTTAAAGGGGCATGTGTTTGGGGTAAGCAACCCCCTTACTCATTTCATGTCTCCTGCCATCCTGCTGCTTCCTTTCCTTTTGAACACAGCCATGCACAGCACACTCGCACTGTTGGAAAGAGCTGGGAATAAAAGAACACCGAGCTTAAGAGTGTATTATTCTGACACAATGGGAATGGTGTGAGTGCACACCGTGGGTATTTATGCGGGTTTGGTGGGCATAGTCAAGCAAGTCCATCATAAGCCAACTCACTCTGGGGGACCTTTTTATTTTTTTCATATTTGAATTGTCTAGTTTGATCAGTTCTGACATACCTGTACACCCAAGTGACTACTGCCATATAGCAACCTTTTCCCCTCATTGTCAGTAATTTCCTTGAGGTCCTTAGTGATACACCTTTTCAGCATTAATGTTTCTGGTTTCAACCCGTAGGCTTGTTTGTAGAGCTCACTAGTATCTTCATTAAAAGCTAACCACTTCAAAACTGTGTTTCAGGCTTCTCCATCAGCCCTAAAAACAAGAGAGTAAACACGGCTTCACTTATCACTTTGGCAAGCTCAACAAACAGCATTTTCAAGTGTTAACAGCCCTTAATAAGGACTCTCACTGTTGTTAGTTAAACAAACAGCATTAAGTTGAGAAAAGCACTCAGCAGATTGTTATCTCGGTCGGCCTTGGTTGGCTTGTGTGCATTTCTGCCCCAGTAGCCTCTGAAGACAGCTGGCAGCATTAGCCACCCAGGAAATGGAGGCTTTCTTAGGACAACTTTTGAGTCTCACTATATCATCCAAGCTGGTCTCAAACTGCTGGGCTCAAGTGATCCTCCCACCTCAGCCTCCAAGTCGCTGTGACTACAGACGTGAGCCATTCTGTAGCTTAGAGGCCTTATTTTTTAAAACCCCCAGTTGAAACATGTGATTGCCAATAGACATTTGTGCCACTTTCAAATGTTTCAGGTCATCTTGGAATCTAAATATTTAAATATCGGGACATCTGGAATATTTCTGTGACCTGCAGCACTGGTCGGGCAGAAGGCTTTAGAAAATCTATGCCCCTTTGTGACTGTATCTGTGAATAGGAACTTAAGTCCTTGGGAGGGAGAAAAAGGATGATGGGGGCCAGAAAGTGTACAGGTTTACACACAAACCACTACACCATCTTGGAGCTGGATCTACTCTCAAAGCTGAGCCACCATTAGCTTTGTTTTAAATAACCTAGAGTTTTAAACATAGGGTGTGTAACCGTCCGCTTTCCCCCTTTTGTCCACAACTAACGAAACCCCGCCCAGTCTCCCAGGTTGACCCCAAGTACCACCCACCTCCTCTAGGAAGTTTTCTTTTCACTCCACTTTCCCCTAAGTCCTGTAGGAAATTACCCTTCATCTTCTGAATTCTCATAATGCAAACATTAGTTGCATATGCGTCACCTGAGATTCTTGTAAAAAATGCAGGTGCCTTTATTCCAATGACTGGAAGTCCTGGTTTCACATTTCAACACCTTGGGGGTCACTAAAGAGAAATAACAATAGTCCTCCAGGTGAATCTCATACGCAGACAGAGTTGAAAACCACTACTCTCTTCCAAAGAGATTCTTTTTATCTGGGTAGGGGTCAGGAATTTTAATTCTTAACCAGCATCCTGGGGACAAGGATTTTGCGGTCCACATTTGAGAAATGTTGCCATAGCCTTTGGGTGCTGAGCGGGGTGTGATAACTGACACATTATACCGCTTTATAAGGCGTGCACATCCTGGAGACTGGGATATGACTGGTCTTCTAACCATTGTGATGCCATTTGCACACACAGGATGCGGGTAAAAGCTGAGACAGAGATGCATGGTTCTACTTCTTAAAGGAAAGAGTGCTGAAAATGTGAGGGCGGGGCAGGGAAGGGGGTCTGGAGGTGGGAGAAACTGAAGCCAGCAGGAAACCCATGACTCTGGCCATGTGCCAGAGCCAACTTTGAAGAATGAAAATATTTCAGGAGAATGTTGTGAACTCTTCACTCTAAGATCTGCAAAGTAATCTCCCTCCTGCATCTCCCTTTAGAACTTGTTGAGTTAGGAGGTGCCCATGCCTTCTCCACCTTGCTGAGGATGGAAACAGGCAGGGGGCTGGTGGAGCAGAGCAAGGTAGCTAAAGACAGCTCACATCCAGCTCCCACGTGTGGGCCTTGTCTTCAATACAGCCTGTTACACAAAATAGGGGTTCAATAAGAATTAGTGAAACAAATATGGGGAAAATTCTCAAAGGGAAGACTGGGGTTGTTACCACCACAGTGGACTGGCGAGTGTAGAAACAGAGACACAGTGGCCTCCTTCTTATCAGTTTGCTCCTCAACCTCAAGCTAGTGTGGGATACAAGTGTCTGCAAAGAAAAAACTGGCAAGCCTAAAGCTTCTCGAATCAAGGAATTATCTGTGTGACGTTAGGTGGGCTTTGTGTTATCATTTTGGAAAGGACTGGGGAAAAAATGAAATCTGGAGAAGGAGGCATTTGGAATACAGGGAGACCACTTCTCACATGTCATCCTATCCTGGGGTGCACAGCATTGATCCAGAAGCAACTGGAGCAGAAGACACCCCATGACACCTCGCTGGTTGAAGGAAATCTTGTCCTGAATTCTTTGTGTTTTAAGCCAACTGGGGGCGGGAAGTGGGGGGGGGGGTCCTACTTCCAGCTCAAATTGACACTGCTCAACAGCAACTCTTCCCTCCTTCTGCAAGTTATTTTACTTCACATAGAAGCTACAAAGAGAACAAAGATCTCTTTACTGACTTTAGAAACAGCTTTCCTGGGACTAGCGCTGACTCAGGAGACCCAGGAGAAATCGGTAGCAAATATTTCTCCAGGCTCCTCAGGTGAATACTCTTTGTCTTTGTCTGCCCTGTATCCTCCCCGCCTTTGAGAGACTGCTCTTCTCCGAGTCTTCCCAGCAGAGCTGCCAATCTGCATGGTCACCACTATCCCCTCCTGATCATGGGGTTGGTCATGTGACCCCTAGATCAGCCAATCCCAGTCCTCTGTGCCTAGAGCAGCAGCGATTGGTCCAGGGGTAGTTGTGTGATCTAAGCAAGGCCACGATCTTCCCTAGGTTGATAAATGAGCAGTGGGAGACAATAAGCTGGAGAAGATGTAAATCTGGAGCTGTGGGTGGGCAGAGCCAGTCAGTAGGACAGAACAAATATCCAGAAGGACACTGAGCTCCAGAGAGAAGGGAAGCTGAGCCCTGATGTCCCTGCAGGAGTCCCTGAATCCAGCCGTACCTGAAGGAAGGTCATCCTTGGACTTGCTAGGTACATGGAATTGTGTTTATTTGTTTATGGTTAGCTTTATTTTAAGTTGAATTCTTTGCCTTACAACCAAAAATGTTGTCATGAATGTAAATGAACATAAGATGTTTATATTCAGGTAACCTTCCTAGAGCAAAATGGAATAATCGCTGTAATTATTAAATGCTCATTCAGAGAGAAGTCTTGAATGTTCCACTAAACAAATGAAGTCACTGGGGACTCGGAGAGGTTGCTTGACTTGTATAAAAATCACAGAGCTGTACCATGGAGGAATCACGATCCTCATCTAAATCTCAGTTTACATTCATTCTACGCTCCCAAAGGAAGAGCAAATAGCTAGTTGCAGCTCTTTTGAGCTATATAGTTAGCAAGATGCCAGCAGCTCCCTGGGAAGCCTGGGCCTCAGCACAGCTCCTCTTCTACACAAGACCTCGAGTTTCCAAAACAGGTTTCTGGGAGAAGCAGAGCCCAGCTCAAAAATCCATTGCCAGCAAAGTCTTCCTTCTGGGTGGTTGGGCCACCTGCATCACATGCCAGGCAATCAGAGGCAGCTCACTGGCCTGACAGCTGGGGAAGGACAAACACAACAGCAGTGTCTTTTATCCAGCACCGCCAAGTTCTTGGTCCATGGGAGCTCATTCAGCCTTTGCTGACCTGGGGAAGCTCAGCAGTGGAATGGTTCTGATATGCTGGAGATAGGAGCTGCCCTTATCTGACATTGTCCCTGCCCCTGTTCCCCATTCTTGACCAACTTTGCTTGTCCTCCCACGCCCTTTCCTACAAGTACCCTTGGAAATGGCTGGGAAACAACAGCCTAAACCTGTCATTCCAAAGCCCTATTAGTAAAGGATTCCCTTATTTGAATGTCAATTCCCATTCCCACTTGTGAAAAATGAATGACTTCCTTTCTTTACACTCCCATGCCAAGTTTTGAAATTGTGTGACTTGGGCAATCTGAGCCTCAGTTTCCTCATCTGAAAATGGGAATAGTGCTACCCTCCTGACAGCATCAAAAGCCTCAAACAAGGAGCTGTGCCTTCCATCCTGGCAGATAGTCGCAGGGTTTCCCAGGGTGCTCACAGCAACACCTTTCACGCGTGCCAGGCCCTGCTCCTCTGCCTGATCTTGAGTTGCTGCCCATGAAAGGGCCAACTTCTTCCAAACGGGGCAGGAAGTAAGAGATGTATATTTCCATTTTCTACATTTTGTGATTCTAGAATCCCTACAATGTGCCTGGTCCTAGTTGGCTAGATGGAACGGAGGTGTCCCAAGGCCATACAATCACTTTCCCAGCCTAATAAGCAATCATGGGCTAAGGTTAACTGGGTTGACTGTGGGTGCTATGGTGACACTACAAGAAATGTCATGCCCGGCACGTGCAGAGGCCCCAGGGCTTGGGGATTACTCCTTTACCTCTAGTGGAAGCCCCAGGACCACAGCTGGGTGCAAGTGACAAGGAAAGGAGGGGCCATAAACACTTTCTAAGTCGTCTATGTTGCACCTTCTATTCTGTCAAAGCCAAGGTGTGAACCCCACACATCCGCCCTCAGGGGAGGAAGGACACATGGGCTGTAGACAACTACAGAGGCAATTAGTGAGGACAAAAACAGATTCTAGAGGTGCCCACTAATCCTTATGTGGATTAGTGTGAAATATACACAGTAGAACCTCCATAAGTCGGCCACCCAAGGGACTGTAATAAACTGGTCAACAAATGGAGATGGTTAACATGAGGAACTAGGCCTATTGCACTGACATAAATCTTCTGTGGGGATTAGCGCTGAATGAGAGATAAACAAAAAATACTTCATCTTTATCTTTGAATTTTTTACACTCACAACTAGGGAGGCCGAGGTATTAGGAAAAGGGATTCCCCCCTCCCCCATAAACATTTTCCCCAAGGTAGCAAAGCATCAAGGAGTGTGATTTTCAGTCTTTCTCATGTGCTTTGAATCAGCCAGGGGTCTTGGTAAAATACAGATTCTGGTTCAGCAGGGCTGCGCAGGGCCTGAGCATCAGTGTTTCTAACGAGCCCCCAGAGCTGCTGGTGCGCGGGTTCAGGAATCACACATTCTGAGCAGCAAGGCTTGAGGACACCGGAGGCTCACAGTTAATGTATAAACATACAAATTAATAAAACAGGAGGAAGGTAGCTTAAGATGAAAATGTTAGGCTGGACCTGGTGGCTCATGCCTGTAATCCCAGCACTCTGGGAGGGGGAAGCAGGTGGATTGCCTGAGCTCAGGAATTGGAGACCAGCCTGGGCAAGAGCAAGATCCTATCTCTACTAAAAATAGAAAAACCTAGCTGGGCACCATAGAGGGCACCCAGCTACTCAGAAGGCTAAAGCAAGGAGATCCCTTGAGCCCAAGAGTTTGAGGTAGCTGTGAGTTAGGATGCCCTGGCACTCTACCCAAGGTAACAGAGTGAGATCCTACCTTGAAAAAAAAAAAGAAAGAAAGAAAGAAAAAGAAAATGCTATTAAACAAGGTGAGACTGGGGTTAAACATTATGCCTCCAACCTGCCACCCTTGAAATTTATCTTCTAATCAGTTCCTTTTAATTCCTTTTGTTCTCTCTCTCTCCTCAGTGACAGGACACTTGTATACTCTCTGAGCCCTACTGTCCATATGTGTAAAATAGGAATAGTGTTGTCTGTCTTACAATCACCCTTCTTAGTGCAGCCAGGAAGGACTAAAGGACCCATAAGAGTTGTTTAAGAAACAATGGCCATTGACTATTGTTCATATCAATTAACTTGAAGAAATAACAGATTCCTCTCCTGATATAGAAGAAACAGGAAAAAATATTACTTGTATGTCTATGGGCTAGTACAGTAGTAAGTGCTTGAATAAATTGTTTTATACATACTTTTATTCCTAAATCATTTGGTGGTCCACAATGTTGTACCAACTTCACAGATAGGGAAACTGAGCCCTGAAAGAATGAGACTTTTTTTTTTTTTTTGGCCAGGGCTGGATTTGAACCCACCACCTCTGACATATAGGGCCGGCACCCTACTCCTTGAGCCACAGGTGCCGCCCTGAAAGAATGAGACTTTTACTCAAGGTCTCAAGGCTGAGTGAGTGGTGGGGACCAGTTGTGTCTGATTCCAAAGCCACTCTCTTTCCCCACATCCTCCCTCACCCCTTGCTCTGGTAGCAGGCAGCCTGCCCCTTTGACCACCTTCCTCCATAGTCAAAGCCTCTGGGTATTGGCTGTCAAGGCTCTAATTCCGAGCCACATCCTGGCTCATTCCCTGGCTGTGAAGCAGACAGCCTGTTTACAGGACACAGGTCTGGGACGGTAAAGTCCTCAGTGCTTATTTGTCTGCTTCTGCCTTCTCCTCACACCAGACCTTTGGTGAGTCAGTGATGGTCAAATCCAAGGACAGTTTGTGCCGAGCTCACTCCAGCTTACAGGGAAGGTATCTAAAGCCCCAAAGGTCACTGGGTGAAAGTGTCAGAGCAGACAGACAGATGACCTCTCACCTCCTTGCGGCAGGGAGGTGTTTATTGAGCCGAGGGTCCAAGAGCATCCTCTCCAAGTCCCAAACAGGCCTGAATCACCAGCCCCACTTTCCAACCACAGATGTTTTCTTGCTCATAGCCAGGTTCCAAGTGGGGCAGGATCTGCTGGATTGAGCTCTGGAAGAAGCAGAGAGGAAAAATGTGCATCTGACCGGTTGTTTTCATCACTATAATCCCGGCTTGTAGGTCCACAGCCAAACCCCACCCCAGTATTCCCTTTCCTACAGCGGAGATGGGTAACAGCTCCCCAGGGAAGCCTGCTCCCCTTCAATGGTATAGAATTGTCAGCAAGGAGTTACTGCCATGTCGGAGACCACATAGCATAGCGCCCCGTGCCTCTCATGGGGGCCAAGTAACCACATCACACTACTGAGCAGAAATGATGTGTCTCACTCCTGGGGCAAGGCATCCCTGTCCACTCTCTCTTCTCTCATCCTAGGTAAGAAAGAAGCCACAAGAAAGAGGTTGGGTTTCTGACTCACCATGTGGAAGGCTTCCTAGGAGACAATGAGGAATACCCCCATAGACATCTTGGTGAGTGAAGAATAAAGTTTTATTATTTTGAAAGCCACTGAAACTTTTGGATTTGTTTGTTATAGCAGCTAACATTGCTCTCATTCATATACCTAGGGTTAAGACCATAGCATGAACACTAAGTGGACCCTTGGTTCTGTGTGCAAGGCTATGTGCTCAGAAATGCACCACTAGAGTCTCATGGGATTCTGGCAGGTAATCACCACCCCTATTTTAAACTCTGGAAACCTGGGCTCTGGGGTGTTAAATCATTTGCTTTAGATCATACACTTAAGATGGCAGACAGAGGATTCAAACAAATTTCTATCTAGAAAGAAACCCTCCTTTTTTCTACCTCTAGAACAGCATGATCCCAAAGATCCGTTGAAAAAAACAATCTTTCCACAGCTTTCAGAGTCCCTTATGGGCAAGAGTCCATTACGATCTGAAACCATGTATGAGTGACTCAGCAGAGCTCACATTCTCCTCTCCTACAGACCAACAACATTTTCTCAAAAAAATTTTTTTAATTAGCTGGGCATGATGGCACACGTGTGTAGTCCCAACTATGACAGAGGCTGAGCCAGGAGTATTGCTTGAGCCTGGGAATTTGAGTCTACAGTGAACTATGATGATGCTATTGCACTCTAGCCCAGACAACAGAGCAAGAACTTGTGGAAGGAAGGAAGGAAGGAAGGAAGGAAGGAAGGAAGGAAGGAAGGAAGGAAAGAGAGAGAGAGAGAATAAAGAGAGAGGATGAAGAGAGGAAAGGAAGAAAGGGAGGGAGGGAGGGAGATGCTTTTTTAGTCCTCTCACCTGGGTCTGGTACAGACCTCAAAGAAATAGCACACATTTTGTGTAAACACCCTTGGAGCAGCCAATACAGTTTTTTTGGGTGTCTTAAACTTGCTGTTGACAGGCCATAGTGAAGTAGAGTTCTGTTAAATTTCGCAATTAGAGTGACTCAAAACTATTGAAATTAAATTTGCAAAGGTGGCCAAGTGGCAAGGTGTGAATTATGTGGTACTTAGATCCAGTTGTCCAAGGACTGCTTTAGAGGTCTCTTATGACATTGGCAATAACATTGTACTCAAGTGGAAAAAATACTGAGTTTGGAGTACAAGGCCAGAAGTGTAAGACCTGACTCCATGGCTTACATGATTCAGTTACGTGTAATGGAGAGACACAGTGGTTACATGTCAAGACACAACCTTTCAGAAGTGCAGGTGCCTTGTTTCTAAACTGGGGGTGGGTGGGATGGGAGATACTGCTCCATCTTCCTCACAGTGTTGTCAGGAGATGCCCCTCTCCTTTTCTTCTTTATGTTCAGCATCTCTAGGCCTTAGCACGTCATTACTGAGTTATTGTAGCTGGTCCTGGCCAGAGGGAAAGAGGGGCTCTAGCTCCTTCTGCTCCCACTCCCTCCTCACTGTATCCAGGGAGATGATGCACCTGCTTAAACCCATCAAGAGCTCCCTACTATCCTCAGCATAAATCTGAGCTCCTTAAACTTCTGTTCAAATTACTCCATGATACAGCCTAGACTTTCATTTCTGTTGTACATCCCATTACTCCAATTCTTCAACCTGCACTCGATCCCAGTGGCAAATCTCACATACCCCTGAGAACCTTCCTGCCATTTACTGACTTTAACTCCTTCAATGTGCTCTTATCCTAATCATCACAAATGCAAATGACCCATCTTGCAAGGCTGATGTCAACATAACCACTTCTAGAATGTCTTTCTCGATGTCCACTACTGTAATGACCATCTCCCTCTTCTGACCCCAGACAGCAAGTCTTATTGGGCTCTCTACCTTTGGAAGTTGTTGACTCATCATTTGATCTCATTTCTCATCTCCTTTCTAAGCTCCTTAGAAAAAGAACTTCACTTCCTTCAACTATGCATTCTCTAGTACCTATAACTGTGTTCGTTATGAAGTTGGTATCTGTTAAGTTTACTAAGTTAATTCAAAATTATGAATCAAGGAAAGATTTAGAAAAAAGCAGTTGAGTAAGCCATGCTAATATTCATCACTTAACACAATAAAAGGTGACCTCTTACTGTCCCCACAGTCCCTCATGAGTTAGCGGCTCTCCTGAGCAGGGCCCCTCCCAATCAGTGACACAGAGATCCAGTCTCCTTCCATCCACGGAGGGGTTTGCCATCCTGAGTGCTTTGCTCATAGCTGTGTGGATAAGGTTGAGAGATCAGGGAAGTCTGCACAGGCCAGAACTGATATACATTCTTACTACTTAAAGTGTTGTCAATAAGACCAACAACACTGATAAGCACCTGAGAGCTTAATGAAATACAGAACCGTGGCCTCCACCCCAGACCCACAGAATCAGAATCTGCATTGTAACAAGACCCCCGGCTACAAGGTGTGCACATCACAGCCGAGAAGCACTAGAGGACACCGTTTCTGTCCATGTTCCACTGGCAAGAACTCAGGGGCAAGCCCCAACCTGACAGCAAAGAAGGCTGGAAAATGTGTCCTGCCCTGATAATTAAAGAGGGCATGAGTTTTCCTGGCCACAGACTCTGCCATGAGCAGCATTTAGGATGGGACAGATCCAGTTCCACTTCCAGGTCAACCAACTCATAAAACTGTACCTCGTCTCCCTGCTCTCCAACCGCAGGGAAGGTAGAGGGTCTATGTCAGCCAAATAAGGGACAGACTGTTTCAAGACAGTGAAATGGAGCAGGAACTTCTAAAATGTCTGTAGACAGATGGAAGCCAGGTGAAAAGCATATCGTGCACCTTGTTAGCCCATGAAGTTGGGAGAACCTTAAACAGTGCACTCGATAACAAAGAGCTTGCCCCTGCTCCAATCCACAGCCATCCAACCAGGCCACAGGCCTTCAGCAGACTGACAGCAGCAACTCAGAACAATACACCGTTAATTTTCTACGAAACTGTGACTTGTTTGATCCAACTGTTTCCACTATGTCCATTAGTCATTGTTTCTGCTTTTCATTAGCTGAAATTTATTTTTCATTATTCTGTGACTTTATTTTTTTTTACAGAACACAAGGATTTGAGCTTCATCTATTTTAAACCTTTCTTTATGATGGGTTAATTACCTAGCACTGAGAGAGGGGATGAGGAACGGGGAGTGAAAGAAACATTTAAAAATCTCCGTTCACGTAAATGCAATAGACTGCTTAACAAAAAGCTTGGAGGTCCTTTGTGACATTGGTACATGATGGTTTCACTTGGGAAATTCTGTTAAGCCAGCTCTGATTTTCCATTTGAAAGTGTTTCATTAAAATATAAAACATAGGATTTCAATTTCGTAATATAAATTAGCTTCATCTTGCATGTGCCAGACAAGGAAAAGATCAACCCTGAGGTGATCAGAATGTCCCCATCAGGGTGGACAGTCAGACGCTTACATCAGAACATCTCTTCCCCAAGCAATATTATATTCTAGTTTTTAAGCCACAGGGAAATAAATGATTAAAAAGTAGGAAAAGAAAATAAGTTCATTTAGAGCGTGTATCATGGAAACCATTGCTGAGTATAAATTGGCATTTTATGTCTATTCATACGGTTTAATATTAAAAGTCAACATGGTGTTACATAATTCACTCATGAGCTTCATGGGTGAATGGGCAATGTACATATGTAGGCTATTAGTCAGAAAATCATTTCTGCATTGTTAAAGAGATGTACATCTTTTCTCTTCTTTTTGCCATCATTTGATGCTAGGCCACCTTTCTTAAAGAACCATCCCTTTTCTGTTTTCAACAACTGAGTTGATGGCTTCTAAAACTAACTCTCCAGAATCCACCTTGCTCTTCAGATCCGTACTTGTATAACCAATCCAATATTGGGCACCTCCTTTTCCGAAGAACCTTGTGTGTGCCTGCCCCCAAAGTAGTTCTCCAACCTCTCCTAAAAACTTCTCAAGCCTTCTCATAGTATTTCCTAAGAATGTATTCAAATATTTGCTGGCTTATTGAGGAAGGTGGGGATTCCTTCTTTATTTGCCTTATTTTCATTTCTGCAGAATTAATGTGACCTTTTAGGTACATTTATGTTTACTCCACTCCACCCCCACAAAATGGAAATGACCTTTAAAAAAAATCTACAATACATCTTTCTGCTCTCCCCATCCCCCACATGTACGAGGTCATTAGTTGTCCTCATATCAGAATTTAGTACATAGGAGGGCGGGGGTTGGGGATCACAGTGTGTGGTACACCTTTGGGGGGCAGGACACAGTTATAAGAGAGTCTTTATCTAACAAATGCAATCAATGTGCCCTGGCTCTTTATACCTTCAATGAAACCCACCAAAATAAAAAAATCTACAATACAACACAATGAAAAGAGTAAATAAATAAATAAATAAATAAAATAACAGGAATGGCTACACAAAGTGAAAACAGTCACATGAAGCCAAAGGAACACTGGCTCCTAGTAGGGTCTAACAGGAAGCTGGGACGCAAATTCACTTGAGTTTTCCAAAGGCAAAAGCAAAGTAGGAAACAGTTAATCAGCTAGATGAGATTCATAGTGTCTGCCAGGTTAAAGGAAATGCCAGCTGCTCAGGAGCAGCGTGATTTTATTATGTAACAAAAACAAGGCCAGCAAACGCGTGTGCTGTGGACTTTCACACACCATGACCCGGGCCAAAGGGAACCTCCTCTGTGGCAGGCTTTGTCTGTCTAACAATTAGACAATTAACAGTGGACTTAGTAAATACCTTCCTGAATGCCTAAATTAACTTTTTCTTCAGGACTGCCTGAAAAAGAGAGCAGAGGTGGGGAAAAATTACCTTATCTCCGTGGGTCATCTAGTCTTCTGGTATGTGACTTAGTTAAGTATCCTAAAATGAAATGTCAATCCAATGTAAAATGTCTTTACGGAATCAGATCCTTCGTGGCCTGGCTCCTGTCTCACCTCCTGCTGCGCTGCCTTCACTCCATCAACGCTGTACCATTGAGTTTCCCCTCGCTCCCCCTGCCTTGGCTGTGCTGTGTCTTCCACAAAGCACGCCCTTGTCCCAGTTTTCTGCCTCATGTTCTTATTCAACCCATACCACCCAACACTCATTTTTTTCTGTGAACCTTCCTCGAACTCCAGAATCAGGTCCCTCTTTCTGGTGCCTACACTACATGCATGTCCCTCTATAGTAGCGTCTGTCCATGGCAGGTCAAGACGTCTTATTCAGTGGCTACTACCACATATAACAATAAGTCAGCGTTCACTAAGCATTCACTTCTATTTCTGCCTTAGTTTTCTGTGGCTAGGTAACAAATCATAACAGAACTTAGCAGCCTTAAACCATAAACGTTCATCATCTCATAGTTTCTGAGAACTATGAGAATGTCAGGTTGGGAATGTGGGTGTTGGTTAGCTGGTTGCCACAGGCCTACAGTCTCTCATGAGGCTGCAGTCAAACTGTAATCTGGGGCTGTGATGTCATCTGAAGGCTCTGCTGGGAGGGGATGTGCATTAGAGCATGCTCACATGGCTGTTGCCAGGTCTCAGAAAATCCATTCCCCAGCTCACTTGCAAGGGCCTCTCCTGAGGTGCCCCCAGGACCTGGCTTTTCTCAGAGTGAATAATCCAAGAGGCAGCAAGAGTCCTCAACAAAGAAGCCACAGTTTCTATAACCATCCCTTCTACCATATCCTACTCATTAGAAGCAAATCTCCAAATCAGGCTCACCCTTAAGGGGAGGGGATCACCCAGGGGTGTGAATACCAGAGGTGCAGATCCTAGGGACTGGCTGCCACAGTCCCACGCAGTCCCCCCTCAGTCCCCATTTACAGATAGGAGACTGAGGCTTAGGGAGGTAAAGTAGCTTGGCGGGTGAATATCATACTTGTGGTCTGTGGGACCCTCCATCTTTCCTTCCACTATTCCATACTTTATCTTTGTCTCAATGCCAGTGTGGTTGAAATCATGTACCAGGAATTCTGTAAATCAGAGGTCACATGCAGCACACAGACTTTTGGGAGGGAGTGTTGAAACTCATTTAAGTTCAAGTACCTGTAGGAGGGCGGCGTGCTCTCCTCGGGGCTTTAATCTTCTTCCTTACCATCTTCCCCCAGCTTAATTCACCCACTTATGCTTCCTGCCTGGCCCCTGAAGATATATGTGTTTGCGTTCCTGCTATGAGTAATTGCAGGAAGACTGGGATTTTTTATTCTTCATCTGTTCATTCATTCCACCAGCAAATACTTCCTAAATGCTTACTGTATACTAGGCACTGATTGGTTGGTTGGGTGAGATGTTAAAATAGTCAATGCAAAAGTGTTCATAATCAAGGATACTTGGTGATGAGCGCATGGGGGGTTATTCCTAGTATGCTTATTACTTATTTTCTATGTTTGAATATTTTTATAATAAAAAGGTAAAACTCAAGGGTGATAATACATAAAGTTTCTAAGTCATGTTAGGAAGGGAAGGACAAATACAGAAGAAACGCCTCAGTGAATCCCCACAATACCTTTTGAAGAAAGTTTTAATTTTCTAGTTATAGATGAAGATACAGGTTGATTGAGATTAGAAGGTTGTAGGGTTGAGATTTGTATTCTTGTTCATTTGGCTCCCAGACCAACATTTCCCCCACTATACCACACAGCTGAGCAGGTGTGAATGTTACGTCTGTATTTAAAAGCTTTAGACTGTGCAGAACTCTGGGAATATATGAGATCACATTAATAGTGACTCTCAGTTTTCACCATCCCTCACTTAAAGTTTCCCCCAGTTAGGTGGAAAATCAGAGCTGTGCAGAGCACACAAGATATGCCAAGCACTGGGCCTTAATATCAACTCATCTTCACAGCACTCATAGGTATTGCTACCCCCTTGTTCAGAGGGGAAAACTGGCTCAGAGGGATGAAGTCATACCTCAAGTCACATAGCTAGACCAGGTGGAGCTCAGATTCAAATCTAGAGCTGTAGCACCACAAAATGATTGCTCTTTCTATTAATCAGACTGCCATTTTAGAATGGCAATTCTAGTATCAGAAAAAAAAAAAAAAGAAAGAAAACCTCTAAACTAGTAGTGTGAGCTGTATGAGTCACTCTTCTTGCTAATTGCCAGTGAGATCCTTCACCAGCCAGTCTTCACACCTTTGAGAAAGAGAGACCTGATCTCAACAGTCCTTATATAAGGTGAGGTTTTCACACTGTGGGTCATCTCATGAACATTAGAGGAAAAAGACAAAAGAAAAGAAAAACCATCACAGTCCAGATGAGTGTGGTTTCATGACAGACACATATATACACCCGTGTACATGTGCCTTTGGTATGAAAGATCAATATCTCACTCTCCATCGCTGTCCAGAGTTTGGAAGTCACTGCTTTAAGGCACCTCTCAGCCCAGGGACTTCAGGCTGAATTCAGTCCAACAGTTGTAAATGCAAACCCACTAGTTTGTTAGAGATTCTGTAGACTGGTAGAAAGAGGACAACTTTAGAATCAGACAGACTTGGCTTTGGATCTGAACTCTTCTACTTATGACTGTGTACCCTTGGGCAAGTCATTTTACCTCTTTGGGCCACAATTTTATTATCTGCAACATGGAAATAATAATGCTCATCTTATAGGATAATAACGAGGCATAAATTAGAAAATATAAACACTTAGCTGAGTTCAAGACACATCATAATGCTTAAAAAATGTTAATTACAATAATTATTAATTTAAATATTTATGTTATGACTATTATCATTATTATTTTAAAATTGCATTGAAATTATTTGTTTACATATCTTTTCCTAAACTAGGCTCACCAGGAAATTTAAGGTCACCTTTATCCTTGCATTTCTAAAACACATTTTATTCAACATAAGTTGATTCTGTTGACAGTATCTTCAAAGTTAGAACAAGGACTAGAAGATAGAAAGACTATTCCAAACACCTGAAAACAAGTTTATAAAAGGACTTTCATTCAGTTAAGAGCTCTTTGAAAAGAGAATGTACTGTCTTGAAAAGTAATAACGATGACTGAGCATTACGAATTATTTTATTAGGAGATGAGATCACCCACATAATTTTATTTCAATCTCACAACCACGCTGTAAGGGAAATACTTTCAGTCCCCATTCTGCAGGGTGGAAACTAAACCTCAAAACAATAAAACAACTTGCCCAAGCCATAGAACCAGCGCCGGGGACTTTGACTGTATGTTCTTTCTCTTATACTAGCGATTCTTAAATATTAGATCACATGCAAGGATAACTACTCGTCTGGCCAAAAGCCTATTACCAGGCCCCACTCCCAAAGATTCTGACTTAGTTCCTCCACTATGGAGAACTTGAATTTGTCTTTTTTCATAAGCACCCACAGGCGATTCTGACATGTGGTCAGAAAAAAAAAATGATGCCCTTCATTCATGTATCTCTTAAAGATACAGCTCTAATTTGGAAATCTAAAATTCAAAACGCTCTAATCCAAAAGTTTTTGAGCATTGACGTGAGATAAACATTGTCAAGAGAGTGTGTCTGTGTTATGATATTTTGTTTGTTTTGCTTTCAGGCCTCACTTGGTGTCTGCTGAGTGCCTGGTGCTGGTACTAGGCATAGAAAGATGAATTAGGTGGATTCCTCTGCCCACCCTTCCTGCACCTTTTTTTGCAGGAGGAAGGCTTGTAAACCTGCATGCCAGCCATATATGAAGGGTCAGGGGAGCCGCAGGTGGGGTGCCATCTCTGACTGGCTCCAGAGGCTGGTCTTTGACTCGCCCAAAGCCCTCCAGAGCTTTGGTTCCCACGACAGCTCCTGCGTGATGTGTTATAGATACAGGCTGGCTCCATTCTTGGGGCGTGCATAGCTGGTCACCGTGAGACCTTTTCTTTCTCATAGTTCAGGGCATACAAACTTGGTTTCCTGCACAAAATTATTCAAAACTTTGTATAAAAGTATACATATAAAGTGGATCTGAAACATAAATGAATTTTGTATTTAACCTTGGGTCCTATCCCCCGAGACATCTCACTGTATCTACACAAAAATTCCAAAATCTGAAACACTCTGGCCCTGAGCATTTCAGAGGCGGGATACTCAACCTGTATTCATGAGTAAGGGCCTTATTTCTATAGCCTGGAAAACCTATTTGGACATTTGCCAAAGGCTCTCCTCAACTGCAGTGGGCACTTAACACTGAAAAATACTTCACGGTATGTATATACCACATTTTCTTTATCCATTCATCCATCAATGGACGCAAAGGCTATTATCATCTTTGCTGTTGTGAATGATATGGTTTGAATGTCCCTGCCAAAACTCCTACTGAAATGTAATTGCCACTGTAACAGTGTTGAGAAGTAGTCCCCACCCTCATGTATGAATTAAATATACTGTTATCACAGGAGAAGGGTCGAAGTACGAGTTTGACCAAGTGTTTATGCCTAGAATCCCAGCACTTTGGGAGGCTTAGGCAAGAGGATTGCTTAAGCCCAGGAATTCGAGATGACTGAGAAACATAGCAAGACCTCATCTCTATAAAAAAATTTAAAACTTAGCTGGGTGTGGTGGCATATACCTATGGTCCCAGCTACTCAGGAGGCTGAGGCGGGAGGATTGCTTGAGCCCAGGAGTTTGAGGTTGCTGTGAACTGAGAAGTCCACGGTACTCCAGCCTGTGCAACACAGTAAGACCCTGTCTAAAAAAGGGGGGGTGGGGAGGGGAGAAAAAGAAAGAAAAGAGAAGATGAGGATAAGTCTGGTTGGTTCATTTCTCTCTCTGTCTCGTACTCTCACTCTCCATGTGATACCTTCTGCCATGTGCCAGATGCCGGCACAATCCTTTCCTTTATGTACCCAGTCTGTGGTGTTCTCTTATAGCAGCAGAAAACAAATGAAGACAACGAATAAAGCTGCAATAAATGTGAGAGTTCAAATATCTCTTTGAGACTCCGATTTCAATCCTCTCAGATATATACCCAGAAATGGACTTGCTGGAGCTAGGGTAGTTTTATTTTTAACCTTTTGAGGAATCTCCTTATTGCTTTTTAGAAGGGTTGCAACATTTTACATGTAAAATGAATACATTCTGGAGAGTTGTTGTACCACACAGGGCCTGCAGCTAATAAGACAGCTGTATCGTGCACTTCAAAATTGCATCAAGTGGGTACCATCTCACATAAGTGCTCTTCCCTCCAAAAAGGATGAGGACACGAGAAACTTCTGGAGGTGATGGCTGTTATTCCTTTGATTGTGGTTATGGTCTCATGGTCTCATGCGTATATGTCTGAACTCATCACATTTACATTAAAGATCTGCAGTTTTTGTAGGTCAATTGTGCCACAGAAAAGGCTTTTTTAAAAAAAAAGTGGGGGGGCTCCGTTTCACAATAATGTAAATACACTTAAAGCTACTGAAGTGTACATTTAAAGATGGTTAACACGGCAAAATTTATGTTTCCTATTTTTTACCACCAAAATAAAAGAAGGAAAAGCCTTTTTTAAAAAAAGAGGTAGATATAAATTCATACTGAAATCCTTTTGTTCTCAATCCTAATATGCTTCATGTAATATTCAAGAGGTATCATGATAAAGCATTTTCAGTTAACTGTACTTTATACTAGCATTTTCGGTTAACTGTACTTTATACTAACATAGGACAACGAGAAGCCAGGCAGAAAACAGTTCTCCCCTTCTGAAGGAACCTTTATAGCTCCCTCCCCGGCCTCTCTTGTCAAGTCATTTAACAGGAATTGTACTCCTTTGAAAAAAAAGCTAAGAACGCCACATACTCTAAACTGTTTGAAACAGTCAAAATTGCCTGGTAGTGGTGGCTTCATTCTCCTGAAGTCCCAAAGACACGTGGCCCTTCAGAAAGATCAGACTGCAACAAATACACAAAATGCAATTAAGAAAAATATACAGCCAGGAACAGCGGCTCACACCTGTAATCCTAGCACTCTGGGAAGCCGAGACACATGGATGGCTTGAGCCCAGGAGTTCCAGACCAGCCTGAGCAAGAGTTAGACCTCATCTCTACTAAAAATAGAAAAAGTAGCCAGACATAGTGGTGGGCACCTAGAGTCCCAGCTACTTGGGAGGCTGAAGCAAGAAGATTACTCAAACCTAAGAGTTTGATGGTGCTGTGAGCTACGATGCCATGGGACTCCACCCAGGGCTACAGAGTGAGACTCTGTCTCAAAAAAAGAGGAAAAAAGGAAGGGAGGGAGGGAAGGAGGGAAGGAGGGAAGGAAGGAAGGAAGGAAGGAAGGAAGGAAGGAAGGAAGGAAGGAAGGGAAGGAAGGGAAGGAAAGGAAAAAAGGAAGGATCACCCATCAAAGGTCAGAACAAAAGGAAATGAAAATAAAGAATAAAGAAAAGTGGCTCGGCGCCTGTGGCTCGAGCGGCTAAGGCACCAGCCACGTGCACCTAAGGTGGCGGGTTCGAATCCCCAGCCCGGGCCCGCCAAACAACAATGATGGCTGCAACCAAAAAATAGCTGGCGCTGTGGCGGGCGCCTGTGGTCCCAGCTACTTGGAAGGCAGAGGCAGGAGACTTGCTTGAGCCCAGGAGTTGGAGGTTACTGTGAGCTGTGATGCCATGGCACTCTACCCAGGGGGATAGCTTGAGGCTCCGTCTCAAAAAAAAAAAGAATAAAGAAAAGTGCCTATAATCTACTATCCAGAAGACTATGAGGCATTTGATTAACATTTGCTTACAGCTGTGTGTGGCTCCACCTATATATGTATAATGTCACATGTAATATTACATCTTTTCCTCGTCCACCTAACATTTCCTCATGCATGGATATAATCTCTCTGGTTTTATTGTGTGGATAATAAATACTTCATCAGGAGAATGGTCCATTCCCTCATAACCATTCTTTTGTAGTTACATATCTAGTTGTTCACTGCTCTAAGCAATTCTGTAATGGATGGCTTCGTAAATAAAGCTTTTTAGAAAACTCTGATGAGAACATTGGGATAAACCCCCCAAAATAGAGTGTGAAGCTGTTAGCTATGAGTATCACACACATCACCAATCCCTTTAAAAGACTGTGCCAGGCTGTCCCTTGAGGTCAGTGAGCTGTCCTCCACTGTCCCCAGGGCCTGTTCCTGGTGACGGGACATGTGAGCCCCACCTGTGCAGCTCAGAAGGACCCTGTGTTTGGTCTGATGCTGTGCTGGCACTGCTTTAAAATTCTTAAGGGTTTAATCTTTCAAAGTGTGTTTTGTAAGTGAACATGCAAATGAGCAGAAGAGATCTGAGCAATCTGTGTTTCTCCTGTCCCTGGCTGCCCCGTTCACATAGTGCCAGCCATGCCTAGGAGCTTAAAATTCCAGGGGACCCACAGTGAGTTCAGAGAGGCTCCAAGCAAGTACAAGGGGAACGTGCTACTTCTATGACTGAGGGAGCCTTGGGGAATGAGAGGAAGGGGTCCCGGGTGCTGGCTGTCCTAAGAAGCGACACTTCCCATTGGAAGCAGAACTTTCTTCCAATGACCAACAAGCCCTATGACGTGTTTTCTTATTTATGTTATTTCCTTGTTTTAGTCAAACACTTGGTCTGGTTTTCTTTGCTCTGTGCTTACTCATCAGTGAGCCCAACGTAGAGAATATTGGAAGAACGAGCACATCTCAAGAAGTCATTGCAGCACCCTCGAGTCAGTCGTGTGTGGTATTAACACAGTTTGGGTAAGAACGAAGTGCACGTTTGTGTACAAGCTACGGAACACGTTTCAAATGGGATGCAAATGCAGAACGTGGTTTTAATGATTCCGCACAGCCATTTGCCTCCCCTTTCTAAATGAATCTAGTCAATTAGAGGGGGTCAGAGCAGGATTTTTCTAGGAGCAATCTTCCTTCCTGGCTTAACAGCAGGCTGATGGCTTTTGTGCACAATCTAATCAGGGTCAGGCTGCCAGAGCAACTTAGCCTGATAGTGAGAGATTAATAGCCATGTGGGTTTGGGGGCTAAGACTTAGTCAAAGGCAACTGGGCTAATACCTCTTTGTCGCCCTCTGCTCTCTCGGTCTGAGGTTCTTTATTTACTTGCTCACTGGCAAATGTTTATAGCTTTGTTCTATCAAATATTGTTCTGCTTTGAGTTAAAGCCTCATTTCTGAAATACAACTCTTGTACTTTGAACTGTAGTAAAGTCACTCTTGCTATTACGAGTCGTTTCTTCTTACTTTAAATTACAAAGTTTTCCTTCTAAGGACATTATTATAGCAAGAGATTTTCTGGTATCTAGTGTGCAAAATCTCCGCAGGCTGATAATCCATAGCTTGGAAAGGAACCAACCTAACACCTAAGGCAGTCATTGTTAAATGAGGCTACACATTAGAACCAACTGAGGAGCTTTAAAAAAACAAAGCAGGAACAGGCCTGGTATGGTAGCTCATGCCTATAATCCCAGTACTTTGGGAGGTTGAGGTGGAAAGATTGCTTGAAACCGAGAGTTCAAGACCAGTCTGAACAACATAGTAAGACCCCATCTCTATAAAAAAGAAAAAAGAAGGTTGATACAGTGACTCATAGTGTAGTCCCAGCTACTTGGGAGGCTTGAGTCCAGGAGTTTGTGGCTGTAGTGAGTTATAATCATTGTACCGAAGTCCTGGCTGGTCAACAGAGCAAGATCTTATCTCAAAATAAAATAAGATAAAATGGTAGGGTGCCTAAGTCTAACCCTTCAGGATGCATGCTGACTTCATTGATCTGGGGTACATCCCAGGCACTGAGAGTTTTATAAGCTTTCCAGGTGACTCTGTGGGCAGCCACAGTTTGGGAACTGCTCAGAGCCACTGCCCTAAGATCCCATTTGTTGAAATCCAGAGGAGAAAATCCACACAACCAGCTCAGGCAGAATGTCAGCCTCCATATCAGTAGGGTTCAGCCAAAAATGATGGAGCCCCTGCTGGCTGACAGGTCTAATGCTGGGCCCTTTGGGGACTGCAAAGGTGAGTAAGATAACATCCCAGCCCAGAGGAACTTTCAGGGTAGAGGGCAATAGTTTTATATCAGTACAAAGACACATACACCGCATTTTCTAGGGGATCAGCAAGCTGGTCTGAGACAAGGGACAGTGTCTAGAACAAGATCCGCCCATGAGCCAAGAGGACACCACACATGGGTTACTTTTGGAGGGGAACTTCCAGGGCCTCTGCACAGAGAAAGTAATGGTCAGATACTAGTAAATCATAGGAAGAGCAAGAAAGGGCTCGGCACCTGTGGCTCAAATGGCTAAGGCTCCGGACACATACACCTGAGCTGGTAGGTTCAAATCCAGCCCGGGCCCGCCAAAACAACAATGATGGCTACAACCAAAGGAAAAAAAAATAGCCAGGCGTTGTGGCGGGCACCTGTAGTCCCAGCTACTTGGGAGGTGGAGGCAGGAGAATTGCTTAAGCCCAGGAGTTAGAGGTTGCTGTGAGCTGTGATGTCACAGCACTCTACCCAGGGTGATAGCTTGAGGCTCTGTCTCAAAAAAAAAAAAAAAAAGGAAGAGCAAGAAAGGCGCTTAAGTCTGGAAACTTTATCCAAACCCCTCTCTAAACCTTCTTCCCCATGCAGGATGATCCTCTCCAATAATAAAGCCAAGACAGAAAATGTGTGATGCAACTTTTTTTTTTTTTTGAGACAGAGCCTCAAGCTATCCCCCTGGGTAGAGTGCCATGGCATCACAGCTCATAGCAACCTCCAACTCCTGGGCTCAAGTGAGTCTCCTGCCTCCACCTCCCAAGTAGCTGGGACCACAGGCACCTGCCACAACGCC
>CAUYQV010025734.1:0-28826 GCA_963574575.1 Galagoides demidoff | reverse complement strand
AACTGAGAAAATGACATGAAGGCTGTGTTGATCAGTTTGATGGAAGTATTTCAGATTGCATGTGAAAACCCCACACTGTACCCCAGAAGTGTATTAATGTACATAGTTATCATTCAATAAAAAAATTTAAAAAAAAAAGATGTAATCAAGACTTTGTAAACCCAACTGTTCTTTGCAATTATAACAAAGTTACTGTAACTTGTCTCATACTCTGAAAGACAAACACCTTCATGTTACTTTTTTTTGCTCAATTTTGCTCATTGATAGTCTTAAAATTGCCCAGCTTTTTCATATCTTCCTCTTAGCAGAAACTCTTGAATCCTCCTGTTTTGTTATATCTATGGATAATTATCCTTAAATGTAAGGAGTGCTTATCATTGTGTTCCGCCCCATTATCCATTATGCATATTACAATATTTACTACTGAACTAGGCCATTGCTTATAAGGATATGTAAATTGGATATATAAGTAAATACAATTATAGGAGTAAGAAAAAGGAAATAAAATCACACATGGGAGCCGATCTTTGGGAAACTCATCCCAGTGACCGTCTTCTCAAAGACATTTCAGTTCCAAACACGGCCATGGAACTCTCAGGCTTCCTTGGTGACACTTTCTGACAAGGGCTGTTTCTCTTGTCAAAGATGTAAATGAAGAATAATTAGAGAAAATAATAGTTAGGTCTGGCTACTCCTGCGTTGTTGTATGTTATACTGTGTGTCACAACCATTGTGCCTTCTTCTCATGTTTAAGGCCCAAGGTCAATTAATGGAGCATGTGTCTTCATACTGCCTTGCGTTTTTGCTTATGTTGCATGAGTTATCATTTTCTCGCCGCTACCCAGATACTGTTTTCTCAGGAGAGAATACATTTTTAAAGAACAGTTCTCGGCATAGTCTTCAGAATTCATCAGTGTTAAAGACAGTAGGTGGCAGTAATGACAATAATAATGTGTTTTTACATTAGGAAAAGAAATCAGATGATTGCTGCAACAAAATATCAAGCAATAATAATAATAATGCAAAAAAAGTAACATTGACATTGTCAGATAAAAGTACCTCTATCATAGAATGCTTTGACCCTGAGGTTCAGTATGGAGTCATCAGTTAACTTCCTTTTTTGTTTTCCCCAAATGTATTTATCTTTGTTCATTCTTTATGAGGTTTTTTTTTTTTGCCGTTTTTGTCTGGGGCTGGGTTTGAACCCACCACCTCCAGCATATGGGGCCGGTGCCTTACTCCTTTGAGCCAGAAGCACTGCCCTCTAGTCCTTATCTTAAACATTGTTATTGTTATTAAATTTTAAGTCTCTTTAATTTTGTGAAGGCAAAAAGTGGAAACCAAATAAACACATGTACACATATAGAGAAAATAAAAAAACACACGTATTTACTGAAGGAATGAATGACTAGAGAATACATGAGTGGGATGTCTTAGAGAAAGTACAAGTGCCATTTTTAGTAGCTCATGAGAAAGATCACTGACATTCTTTTTTCTTTCTCTTTTTATTCTTTTATTGTTGTTGATGTCCTTGTCATTGTTGCTGCCCTGGCAAGAGTAAACAGAACTTTCCAGACTTATTTTATTTGGACATGGTATCACTTAAGACCAGAGCTTGTACTTCTAGGTTACAATGCTTAAAATTATTTAGCAACTAATTAAAAATGTATTTTATGTAACTAGGTATACATTTCCTAGGCCTCGGTTCATAACACTAATACTCTAACGAAAATATTTCTTGTTTTCTGGATTTGTCAATAAAAGCTTACAGAAGTCAGTGTAATCTTGTCTCCTTACAACTGCAGAGAGAAAATGGTCTAAACTTGGATAGATTTGAAGATGTCCCTTCTAAGTCCAGTGACAGATTTGCTTATTCTTTCTCTCGTTCATTCATTCAACAGAAAAGCAGGAAGGCCCCATTAAATATTGCCACACTAGGGCAGGCTCTCGACACCAAAATGAACATGACACTACACCCCTTCTTAAAGAGTCTGCTGCATTGGAGGGAAAAATTCATCATAAATGGTTGATGAGCATTTGGAGTGGATGGTATCAGTTCTTCGGACGGAGCCTCCAGGGTTAGGAGCCTCAGCTTTGGAGAGAGAACAATCTAGCTTTGGAAACTAATTACAATTTATAGGATGGAGAAAGCTATATAAGCTCTATGAGCTGTGTCCAAACCCATTTTAAAGGATGGTGTAAGGATTAAATGAGATTAAGTCGATACACTGTCAAGTACATGGAAAACGGCTAAAAACTTCAGCCTTGCTGAGTCCTTCTCTACCCCTTCCTGGTCCATGTTAGGAGAGACAGAGGAAGAGGGTTAGGAAACAAGGAAAGGAAAAAGAAAAAAGGCTGTGACTCTTCTTTGAAACAAACTACACTCATCAATTTTGCCTTCATTTTTCTTTGCTAAATTCATGATCATTTAATTATAGTCAAAATTCTCATGGACGTAGAGACAAATTCTCAAGAGGTCAAGAGATTTGTTGAGGATTATTATGTAATTGTCTGCATTTGTACTTAAGACGGTATTTGCTTGAGATGAAGGGCAAACACATCGTGATGTATTACGACACACACAGGGAAGGACGGTCTTGATAGAACGCAGGGTCATCGGTGGGAGAACTGAGGGAGTAAGAGATGCAGAGAGAATCAGCCCCCAGCAGAGAGGACCCTGCTGACACTGCCACAAAGGAAGGCCGTGATCAGCAGCACTGCACTAAATCTAATTTGGACATACCAATTTACAATTATTTTATTATCAGCAACTATGGTAGTGCATACGAAATCCTTATTTTCCCAATTCTATTAAATTTGGATTATAACTTAGCTTATTGCTAATCTGAACTAGACAATTTTCAGGTTTATCAACTGTTAAAATCGACCTTTGCGAGCATGATGCCTTATGTTTTATGTGACTTGATTTGTAAGGGGTGGTTGTCTGAGTTTGCTGTAATTGCAAACCAAAATTGGAGATATTAATGTATCCTTAATCTTATTTTTGCAAAGTCCATTTTCTTAATTAATATTATTAAGTCAAAAATGAAAAAATACATATAAAACTAGACCTGAGGCTTCATGTTTTAACCATTAACCCTCAACTTAGGCAATTTAATTCTAGTTTCACAACATCATTCACCACAGTAAAAGAAAATTAAATTGTATTGGTTTTGTAAAGTTTTTTTGTGTTTAATATTTCAATTTTTTTAGTTGTATGGTACTGTGTCCTAAAAACAAGCAGATTTTATATCTAGCTTTATGTTTGTTCATTTTTTTCACTTTACCAAAAAAATTAAAATAAATTCAATTGTTGTTACTATATTTTGTTCTTTGAAAGTGGTTTCTGCATTATTTTATGTTGTAGAGATGCTGGAAAAGTCAACCATAATCCACAGCTGAAATAATGTAGTAATCTCCTTACCTTATAAAAATAAAAGGAGGAATGAATTTTTAGAGAACAATTTAACTACATTACCTGGAGCCGTCCAAAAGAAACAGCAAGCATCACGTAACTATCAGAGCTCTTTCAAAGTGATCACCCATGGAAGAAAGGACAGAATTAAAACCTTGACTGACTACAAATGTAATTGAATTAGAGCACACAGATTAACTTCTGAGCATAAGAATCCGGTATTTTTAAAGACAAGCCCCAGAAGCTTGGCTTAATCAAACATGGCTTTAACAGCAATAATATTATTGTTGCCACAAGCCTTCCGAAGCTTCCTCTGTGAGAGGAAAAGTCAGAGATGGTTGATTAAATGGAGTGTCAAGAAGGGAAATTATCTCTTATCAAGGCAATTCCTGAGCATCTTTACTTGTAATAATACATTTCTTTTTTTTTTATTTTTCTTACCTATACACATGTATATTAGGTTTCTACTTTTGCCTTCACAGAATTAAAAAGGCTAAATTTAATGACAATAGCAATGTTTAACATAAGGACTGAGAACAAAAACCTCATAAAGAAGAATGAAGATAAATGCATTCAGAAACAAGTCAGACGATTGCTGCAATGAAATATTAAGCAATAATAATAGTGCAAAGAAAGTAACATTTTTAAAATTATCTTTTACTTTTATTTATAAATACTAGTTGTCTATTTTTTTGTAACTTTGGAAAAAACAAAATAAGGAGAAGAAGTTGCCTGATCAAAGTATTCTATAATAAACATACTCCCATCTGACAATGTGAATGTTACTTTCTTTGCAATAATACATTTCTTTTGAAGAATATGGACTGTAGGAAATTCAAACATTGCCAAATAAAAAGATGAATATCTTTGCCTCAGCTATATGCTGCCTTAGATTTTTCTAAGTCATGTTTGGAACATTAGCTAAGACATATCTTAAAATCACTAGCGAGTGACCAAGAGACTTTGACAGAAAATTAAAAACTGTTTTTTAATAGTACAAGCATGACAATTGTTTTAAAATCATGTCCATTAACTCACCTGCTGTGTTACAGAGATTAAGGAGTCATGTTACAGCTTATTTCATTTATAGAATGAATGTTTCTATTTAGACAACCGAGATCAGCAGTATTTTATTTTTGCATGTTATGTTAAAAGTGATTAATGGAATATAAAAATTAGGGATTGTCCACATAGGAAAGCAAATCTAATTAAATTGCTCAGGCTCTTAGTTATAGGTAAACATTAAATTTACATCATTAAGATATTGAGCAATTAACCAAATGTGACCATTTGTAATATAGTCAAATTCTAATTTGTCTATTGATACATTTCTTTCAGCCAGAAAGCACCATATATTCTGCATAGCCATAGCTATTGTAATTATTTCTTAATATGCCTTACAAAAAGCATTATTTGAAAGTTGAATTATGTACATTCCTTTTATACTTTGTTCCATTTTAGAAAATTTGCGTAATTCAGGACAAGACAGCTGATCATAGACATCAGCTGCCAGATCATCTCAGAAAGAATGAAAAGTTTCAGATGAAAAAGGAAAAAAGAAATCCAAAAGACAAAAAAAAAAAAAAAAAAAAATCAAAAAACAAACAAAAAAACCCCCAACAGGGACTGAGTATATTTTCCTGGGAAAAGGGTCAGAACCTGCTAAAATTCCATGGGAAGTAGCTGCAGGGAAGAGTAAGGAGCAGGGTGAAACAAGCCGCAGAGATGAAACTGCAGGAGGCTTGGGGCTGAGGGGAGGGGCAGGTGGGCGTGATCGTTTCTCCCTCCCTGACGGATTTGGAGCTTGGAGCTGAGTGGAGGGGCAGGTGGGCGTGGTCGTTTCTCCCTCCCTGACGGATTTGGAGCTTGGAGCTGAGTGGAGGGGCAGGTGGGCGTGGTCGTTTCTCCCTCCCTGACAGATTTGGAAGGCAGCAGGCTCCCAAGCTGCTGGAGAGCTTTTCCACCCTCATGGGCCCCACAGTGGTGGACACTAGTGAACTAGAAGCTTCTTGAGTTCAAAGCCCAGGCTGCCAGCTGGCTTGGAGTCACTTCCCAGGGCCACAGGCCCAGCTGAAGAGGCAGGCACCATGTTGTTTCTGCACCCACGGGCGCCTTTGTCCTCCCCAGGGAACTTCAGCCTCTCAGTTCCCACACAAACATTTCCCAACTCCACTCCAGACTGCAGGAGTCACAGGGGATGGTGGGTCCTGTGTGATCCCAAAGCCTGGACATTCCAAGTGGGCTGCCTTCCAGAGGAAGGACAGAGATGACCAGAGGCCAGCTTTCCTCCATTCAGACTGTTTCTCCCCTTCCTCTCCCCTGGCTGTGGCTGCTGAGAGAGACAACTGAGACAGAGCTCTCGGAAGCAGCTGCTTCCTCTAGCTGGGGCGCAGCACTGTGCAGGGCTTTCCCAGAGAGTGGGGCTCAAACCTTCCCTCCTAAAGGCCCACAGCAGACTACAGGGTGTTTGGGCTGTGAACATCCTGCTCACCCGCCTTCCCCACTGCTCTGCTTCTAGCAGCTCCATCAGAGCAGGGCACCCCCCAAGCAGAGGGACATTGGATCTGCTTGACAAGCCCATGGGCGACGAGATGCCAGCAGCTTCTCCCTGCAGTCAGGGAGTGATCTTCAGGGACCCAAGGACAGGCCTGTAGGCCACATCTCCTACCCAGAGCACTGATCGCATTGCTCCTCAGCGCAGAGGGGAGAGCTGTGAACTAACCCCAGGAGGAAAGGGAACAGAGGAGTGCCGTGTGGATTTGAGCCATAGCACACTCCTGGAGCACTCTTCCCTCCACAGAAGACTGCACTCATAGTCCAGGGCAGGGTCCTGGACAAAGACGTTCCCACCACACAGTGCCATTGCCGAAGAGCTTGTGTGGTCTGGACTCCTGCCTGCCAGAAGATCTCCTGGAGGGAGACCACAAAACAGGGCAGGGGGAGGCGAGAGAAACTGACTCCTGACATCCAGATTTGGGTCTCAGATGGCCTTGTCCCAGCAGCAGATTTCAGGCTTGGTGGGGCACTGAGCCCCTCTCTAGTGGCCATTCCTAGAAGCTTGGGAGGGACATTTGACCCCTGCAAACACAGCACCTTTACCAGATTTTTACAGCTTGTGGTGGAGAGTAAGAACTCTGAAAGGGACTGAAAGTTCCAGAGCTCTGCCTTCCACCTGGGGCTTTCAGGGCTTCTTCTGAGGGGCTAGAGCTGCAGGTCCCCAAAATAAAACTGTTCTTTCTGGCAAGCATCAATTACTGACAGGGAGGTCAATTTGCACAACTCTTTATAGCACTTATTGACTCAGTCCTTCAGGTAAGTTTTATTCTTATCCGCAAGCATCATCTCCTTTCTCAGACTCTAAACTGGGTGTGCCCATATAATTCACACAACAGGTCTGGGGAAAGAGAAAGTATTTCAAAGACCTTCATCTCCCCTCATTAACTAGTGACAGGGAATCTGCAAACACACACATGTAGCCCCCTGCTATGGCTCACAGATAACTAGCACCTGAGGAAAACACCATGCTAAGGATATCTACAAGGAAGGCATCCACTGAGGACCTAGACATCCCATTAAAGCACCCACAAGTAAAGTAAATATTCTTATCCAACATACACTACAGGAATAGCCTAATAGAGGGGGAGAGGAGAAAAAAAAACAACAAACATAATCAAAAGAAAACTCCAAAGCAAGAAGTGATATCTATTCCATATGAGAAGAAATCAGTGCAAGAACTGCAGGAGTATTAAAAACCAGAGTGAATTGCGTGGTGCCCATAGCACAGTGGTTACAGTGCCGATCGCATGCAGGGAGGGTGGCAGTTTCAAACCCGGCCTGGGCCAGCTAAACATCAATGACAACTTCAACAAAAAAGTAGCCAGGGATTGTGGCAGGCGCCTGTAGTCCCAGCTACTTGAGAGAATGAGGCCATAGAATCACTTAAGCCCAAAGAGTTTGAGGTTGCTGTGATCTGTGAGGCCGCAGCATTCTACTGAGAGTGACATATTGGGACTCTGTCTCAAACAACAAACAAAAAACAAACAACCCCCCACAAACAAACCAACCCAGAGTAAACAGACACACCCAGAGGGGTACAGCAGCTCTCTAGAGATGGATCCCAACACCATATTATCCCCATGAAAACATGCAAATGACAGATAAAGAATTACAAATATGGGGCTCAGTGGGTAGGGCACTGGTCCCATATACCAAGGGTGGTGGGTTCAAACCCAGCCCTGGCCAAACTGCAACAAAAAAGTAGCCAGGTGTTGTGGCAGGTGCCTATAGTCCCAGCTACTCAGGAGGCTGAGGCAGGAGAATCACTTCAGCCCAGGAACTGGAGGTTGCTGTGAGGGTGACATGATTCTCATATTTGGCCATTTTACACAATCTACCAAGGGTGAGAAAGTGAAACTCTGTCTAAAAAAAAAAAAAAATTACAAATATGGATTGTAAGGAAGCTCAATAAAATCTAAGAGACAACAGAAAACCAACTCAAAGAAACCAGAAAAATAATCCAGGAAATGGAAGAAAAATTTACTGAAGAGATGGACATTAAAAAGAGAGAGATAGAAAGAGAACTTTTGGAAGTGAAAAACTCATTTACATAAATACCAAACATAATGGAAAGCTTTAAGAATAGATTAGATCCAGCATAAGAATCTCAGTGCTTGAAGACAACACTTTCAAATTAACTCAGTCAACAATGAAGAACAAAGAATGAAGAGGAATTCTAAAAGAACTGTGGGATTGTGTAAAATGGCCAAATATGAGAATCATGGGCATATTTGAGGGTGAAGAAGAAAATGCACAAGGGCTGGAAAGCCCATTTGAGGGCGTAACTGAGGAAATCTTTCCTGGTCTTGCTAGAGATTTAGATATCTTGGTATAAGAAGAGCAAAGAACGTTTGAGAGATTCAGTGCAAAGAGGCGATTACCATGACTTATGGCCATCAGACTTGCCAAAGTCAGCCCAAAGGAGTTCTTGTCAGCTGTGAGGTGAGAATGTTTAGTAATTTACCAAGGAAAACCCACCAGGCTAACTCTGTGCTTCTGGAGACCTTACAAGCCATAAGGGATAAGGCCCCTTTATTCTTCTTGAACAGAATGACTGCCAACCTAGAATTTTATAGCCTGCAGAACTAAGTTTCATATGTGAAGGAGAAATAGACTCTTCCAGATAAGCAAACACTGAGGGAATTTGCCAAAATCAAATCTTTCCTGCAGAAGGGACAAATAACTGCATTATACATGGACCAGACGATGGACACCCACCAGGGTAAGGCCACCCAAAAGCTAAAGCTCAGAGCTCAAATAGAACAATACCACAAGGGGTGAACCAAAGCGGTGAGGTAGATAGAATAGCCTTCCACAGACACATCCTATTAATCAGTGTGAACAGTCTAAGTGCTGCACTCAAGAGACCAGGCTGGGTGAATGCATGAAAAAATACAATCCAAGAATCTGCTGTCTCTGGAAAACACATGTAACCCAGAAGGACTCATACAGTGAAGAGATAGAAAAAATTTTTCCATGCCAACAGAAACCAAAAGAAAGCAAGTGTAGATGTTCTCATATCAGGTAAAATTGACTTTAAATTGACAATGGATAGAAAGACGATGATGGTCTTTACATAAGGGTAAAGAGATCAACACAGGAGTGCCTGGATTCATAACACAAATTCACTGGATCTAAGCAAAGAGACAAAAGACAGCATCATAATTGTGAGACTTCAATACCCACTGATGGAGACGGACAGATCATTCAAGCAGAGTATATAAACACTGGACTTAAATGGGACTTTAGAATAAATGAGCCTAACAGGTATTTACAGAACATTTCACCCTAAACCTATTTATGTACATTCTTTTCTTGAGCACATGGAACATTCTCTAAGTCTGATCATGTGTTAGGCATAAAGTATGTCTCAATGAAGTAAAAAAAATATTATACCATGTATCTTCTCATATCACAGTGGAATAAAACTGGAATTAAAGTCCAAAAGAAGCACTTCTTACTACACAAAGTCATGGAAATTAAACAACCTGCTGCTGGATATATACTGAGTCAACGAAGAAATTAATACAGAAATCAAAGGATTTCTCAAACTGCATGACAAAGTGGGTGCAAAATCTCTGCGTTTCAGCAAAAGCAGTCCTAAAGGTATTTTCACAGCCTTAAATGCCTACATCACAGAGACAGAAAGACCACAAATTAGCAATCTAATGACACATCTAAAATATCAAGAAAAGAAGAGCAAACCAAACCCAAAGCCAGCAGAAGAAAAGAAAGAACAAAACTCAGAGCAGAACTAAATGGAATGTAAAATAGAAAAAAAAATACAAAGAATCAACAAAGAAAATTTGGTTTTTTGAAAAAAAAAAAAAAAGAGAAAATGTATAGACCACTTGCTAGATTAACCAGGAAAAGAATGGAAAGAAATTGCATAAGATAAATCAGAGGTGAAAAAGGAGATATTACAACTAATACCACAGAAATACGAAATCTATCATCTGTAAATACCGATACTATGAAAATCTCTATTCACATAAACTAGAAAAAATAGAGGAAATAAAAAGATTCGTGGAAACATACCACTTCACAAGACTCAATCAAGAAGACATAGAACTCCTGAACAGAACAGGAATGAACAATGAAATTGAAGATCTAATAAAAAGTCTGCAAGAAAAACAAAAGCCCTGAACCTGATGGAATGGCAGCTGGATTTTCTCAGTCCCACAAAGGACAGCTGGTACCCATGCTGCAAAAATTACTCCATATCACCAAGAGGAGGGAATCTTCCTCCAACTCATTGTATACAGCCAATATCATCTTGATACCCCAGCCAGAGAAGGACACACCAAGAAAGAAAACTATATCCTAATATCCCTATGATTACAGATGCAAAAATCTTCAATATTAATAAAATTAAACAGGACATTGGCTTGGCGCTCAGTGGGTAAGGTGCCAGCCACATACACTGAAGGTGGCGGGTTTTAGCCCAGCCTGGGCCTGCTAAACAACAATGACAACTGGAACCAAAAAATAGCCAGCCGGGCATTGTGGTGAGTGCCTGTAGTCCCAGCTACTTTGGAGGCTGAGGCAGGAGAATTGCTTGAGCCCAAGAGTTTGAGTTTGCTGTGAGCTGTGATGCCACAGCACTCTACCCAGGGTGACATAGCAAGACTCTGTCTTAAAAAAAAAAAAAAATTAAACAGTACATCCAAAGAATACTCTTCTATGACCAAGTGGGCTTCATCCCAGGGATACAAGGATGGTTCAACATACATGAATCAGTTAATGTGATTCACCACACAAACAGAAGCAAAACCAAAGACCATATGATCACCTAAATATATGTAGGAAAAACATTCAATGAAACCAACACCCTATCATGATAAAAATCCCCAACAAACTAGGCACAGACGAATCATTTCTTAAATTATAGAAGCTATATATAACAAACCCATAAACAACATCATACTGAATGGGGTAAAGTTGAAAATATTCTCCCTAAGAATTAGTACAGGAAAAGTGGGCCCACTGCTGCCACTTCTGTTAGACATAGTGCTGGAATTCCTAACCAGAGCAATCAGGCAAGAGAAGCGAATAAAGGGAATCTGGATTGAGAAAGAGGAAGTAAAACTATAAGGTTTGCTGATGATATGATCTTATATCTAGAAAATCACAACAGGAACCTCTTGGAATTGATAAAAAAAATTCAGCAAATTATCAGTATACAAAATCAATATCCAAAAATCAATAGAATTTCTATATACCAATAACAGCCTCCCAGGAAGTCAAATCAAAGACTCAAAATCATTCACATGCACAATACCTACAAAGAAAACAAAATACTTAGGAATATACTTAATCAAGTAGGTAAAAGATCTTTACAAAGAGAACTTTAAAGTAAACCATCAGTGATACAAATGGAAATTATATCATGCTCAAGGATCAATATTATTAAAATTTCCATAGCGCTCAAAGTGATTTAGAGATTTAATCAACCCCCATTAAAACACCGTCACATTTCATAGAAAAAAATAATTCTATACTTCATCTGGAACCAGAAAAGAGCCTAAATATTTGAAGCAATCTTAAGCAAAAAGAACAAACATGTAGGCATCACATGTCAGACTTCTAACTATACTACAAGGCTGTAGTAACCAAAACTGCACGGTACTGGCACAAAAGTGGAGACGTAGACTGATGGAACAGAGCAGACAACCAACATATAAAACCATTCACATCTGGCCAACTTGTCTTTTACAAAGAAGACAAAAATATACACTGGGGAAAGGAGCCTATTCAATAAAAGGTGCTAGGAAAAAATGGATAGCCACATACAGAAGAATGGAACAGGGTCTCTGTATCTCACCAAATTAATTCAAGATGGATAAAAGATTTAAACATAAGGCATGAAACCATGAGGGTTATTAAAGAAAGTGTAGGAAAAATCCTTCTAGTTATCAGCTGAGGTAAAGACTTTGTGATTAAGAACTCAGTGGTAATTACAGCAGCAGTAAAAATAAATGAAAGGGTCTTGATTAAATTAGAAAACCTTCTGCACAGGTAGTGAAATTGTTAACAGAGAAAACAGACAACCTACAGAATGGGAAAAAATATTCACAAGCTATATATTTGACAAATGGCTAATAATGAGAATCTACACAGAACTCAACAAACCAGCAAGGAGACAAAAACAAACAACTCTATTAGAAAGTGAGCAAAGGGCATGAACAGAAGGTTTTCAAAATAAGGTAGACAAATGGGAAATCAACTTGAAGACATGCTCATCATCATCAATGACTGGGGAGATGCAACTTAAACCCACCACGAGATACCACCTTGTCCTTGTTAGAAAGGCTTTTATTAAAAAGTCCAAAACCAAGAGATGCTGGCGTGGTTACATAAGGAACACTTGCACATGCTTTGTGTGCCTGAAAATTGGTACAGACTCTATGGAAAGCAGC
The DNA here is from genome assembly GCA_963574575.1 of Galagoides demidoff. Lineage (NCBI taxonomy): Eukaryota > Metazoa > Chordata > Mammalia > Primates > Galagidae > Galagoides > Galagoides demidoff. The sequence goes on along the minus strand of CAUYQV010025734.1, from coordinate 16,436 downwards.
ATGGGGATTTTCCAAGAACTGAAAGTAAGAGCCATCATTCAAAAATCTTATTACGAGGTTTCTACCCACAGGAAAATAAGTCATTTGATCAAAAAGATACGTGCACCTGGGTGTTTATTGCAGCACTTAACTATTGCAAAGATGTGGGATCAACTCAACAGCCATGGGTGGATTAATAAATGTGGTATATGTAAAACAGGGAGTACTACTCAGCCATAAAAATAAGTACTTAATGTGTTTTCAACAATTTGTTTGGCACTGTAGACCATCATCCTAAGAGAAGTCTCTAAGGAATGGAAAACAGTGAGGACACGTACTAGTTGTTAAACTATCCGATGAGCACAGGTCTGCACAGAGGCCGGTAAAACTCAGTGGAAATTGAGCGGGGGTGGGGAGGGTGGGGTGGGGGAGGGTGGGTGGGTGGGGGGAGGGAAGAAGGGACAGGTACAGTGATGGGCACATTATAGCCCTGACCCCAAGCACTTCAGAAATGATCTATGGAACCCAAATCATTTTTACCCCCTTAATATTTTGAAATAAAAATGAATTTTGAATGATTCTTTTAAATTTTAATTTTTACAGATTCCTTTGTTTGAAGAAGAGAAAGGTTTTGTGGTGGCATTTCTAGGTAGGCCCTTGGGTGTCTTTCATTATGTGGCCTTCTTTAACCTTTACAGATCCAGCTATTGAATAATTATTCATTGTTTACCTGTAGCAAGAGATATAAAGTGCAGAAAAAGATATTAAGTAAAGAAGAATAGATATAAAGTGCAGTGTGGTGAGACGGAAAAAATAATTAAAAGAAAATAGTAGTGATTAAAAAAAATATCAGGCTCTGAGTGTTGTTTTAAACCTAATAATGTTTGTCCCCACTACTGGGTGATGGGAGTGGGGCTGAATTTAGACAGGACGCTCATGTGATGTTTGGGACAGATCCCGTAACAATATGCAATCAGGTGAAAATCTCTGCTGAGCCAGGTCCTTTCTCTTGCTGCCAGAGAGCAGGGCTGCAGGCAAATCTCATCACATCCCTCGGTCACACAGTGAGCAGAGAGATCAAAGGTTAAGCCATGTGCCAAGACCTTTTCCTTATTTACTGATCCAGTAATTAAAAAAATGCTTCTCTGGAGAGGATTTAAAAATGGGGCAAAAGGCCAACCATGGTGGCTTATGCCTACAATCCTAGCACTTGGGAAGGTTGATGTGTAGGGATCACTTTAGGCCCAGAGTTTGAGACCAGCCTGGGCAACATAGCAAGACCCTATATTTAAAACAACAAACAACAACAACAACAACAAAACCAGAATAAGCTGTTTTGGGTGGATCATACTCATAGTCCTCATTTCTTGGAAGGCTAAAGTACCAGTATCTCTCTTGAGGCAAGGAGTCGGAGGCTGCAGTGAGCTACGATCACACCACCACACTCCAGCATGGGCAACAGAGCAAGGCCCCACGTCCTTATAAAAAGGGCACAAAAGCACAAGGGTGTTTAAGGAGAATCCTTCATGAAACCAGAGGAGTCAGTCAGAAATAGGCCCCTACCCTCATACAATTAGTGTGGATTCTATTCTAAGGGCAATGGAAAGCCACTGGACAATTCCAACCCAGAGTGAGACACGAGGGATCATTCTGCCTGCAGTTTGAAGATGACACAGTAGGAGAGCAGATAGTGACAGCAGGAAGCCTGAGTGGGACATAGTAGCCCTGAGCCAGGCGGCTGTCATGATGGTGGCAGTGAGCAGCTCTGAGTCCCGTGCTCACCATGCTTCTAGGGTCATGACCTTGCTCCGATCAAAGAAATCTTGCAATGTGTTCTCTGCTTTTTCGAGGGTTTCTTAAGTAGGGTAGGGACTGAGTGAGGTGGAGGGACTCAGGTTTTGTCTGGAAGATGAACTGAAAGCACTTTCTGTTGGACGCGTTGTGTCAAGAGGGGAAAAGACGGTCGGGGGGCTCCACGCAGCCCCTGTGAGCCAGCCTCCCCCTAACCATTGCTGGGCTCAGTGACGCCACGGCCGCCTGCGTTTCTGCGGCTCTGGTGCACTCCTCCTGCGCTCCAGATCAGCTCGTCTCTAACTCTGTGCCCGGTTAATACCCACTAATCTTTCAAGTTGTAATTAAAATGTCACTCTCTAAAACCTCCCCCATCTAAATTAGATACTCCTCCTTGACCTTCTAAAGACTCTGGGCACAGACTCCCCGGGAAGCAATTACCGTGCTGAAGCATGGTTGTTGATTTACACGTATGACGCCCCTAACCGCCCAGTGTGCGGCCCCAACGGGGAGGGGCCTCTCCTCTGGGCCTCCGTCCGCTCACAGTTTACCTGGAATATGGTAAACTTAAGATATGTTCGTTCTGAGATTTCATACACAAATTAATTAGTCGTTACCTTCATCCAGTTCAGAAAGATAATGCTTTCTTCGTAGGTGTGAATGTTAGCATGAGTTGGAAAACTGCCCCCTCTTTGCTGTGTGTGTGTTGGAGGACATGGGAACACTTGTTTAATAACAAATTACAAAACTGAATGTTTCTGTATGTCAAAGCAAAAACTGCACTGCAGAAATCAAAACAGGCAAGGCAGACTTTATTCAAGATTATTACGATAGGGGAGATAGCCAGAACCCAGTACAAATTCAACTCCTGTAACCAAGGGTGGGAGAGTTTTTCAAGAACTGAGGTGGGGAGAGGATTAGGCCACACAGTCGGCTGGCTGACCTTATCCAGGGGAAAGGAAATTTTCTCCCCTATTAATGACAGGACACAGTTTCCCAAGATAGAGCAAGGACCCGGGAGAAGCCAGGCTGCTCTCTGCCCCCAGAGACTGGAAAACGAGGCTATTCCCTTTCTCAACAGTTATATTTCAGAAAAGATGGCATTTAGGTCCCTGAGAAAGAAGTTTCTGCTTATAAACCTCGGAAGAGGCTTTCACATTTGGTAGGGGCAGAGAAAGAATCCATAATTACATGTTTTCTAAGGTAAGAGCTTTAAGGGAGCTGAAGGACCAGAGTCAAGAAAAAGTATGTCTGCAGTTTAGTCAGGAGAAGTGCTCAGGTCCTCTCGGTCACGTTCCAAGTTTAGGAGTATGTTTGCTGTGTTACCTATCGGAGCCTAGACGGTTACGTTCCCACTTTACCCAGTAAGATGTGAACTCTGGTTCTACACGCCCTCTGTCTGTCCATCAGATATCAGGAGACGTGATGGTCTGTCACTCTTACAATGAGTATCACAGATTCCAGGTGCTGGGGACAGGGTTTCATGACAACTTTGTTTTCTATGCAATGAGATCACCTAGTCTGATTTACAATCCTCAAGATAGTGTGCTTGGTAGATTTATTCACAATGTTTCCAAGATCAAGTTGGTACAAATTTAATTGAGACTGAAGATGGCCCTCTTGACCACAGGGAGTTGTAGCAAACTCCATTTGCTTTTATGCAAAACCACTGGGTTCAAAGACTTTTTATTTCTTCTGTCAACAAGGCCATTGAAGATTTTGTTCAAACAAAGTTTCAGCCTTGGGCTTACTAAATTTTCAACAAACGTCATCCACTCCAGAAATGAAGGACATGGCTTCCTCTGACACAAGTCAAGTTGTTACTTATATGGGTGGGAATTACAACTCTTCTTCACTGTGGTGGACTTTGTACAGCAGAGTGGTTTGGGGAATGCTGAGTGTTTCTTTCAAATATAAAAACACGGTTTATTTAAGAATATTTGATGATGAATTCCCTCATCTCTCATTCTCATATGTGTCTGTTGGAGACTCAGCACTCATCCTAAAAATATTTCCGTCTCATTAACAAAACACTGCTGTCTCATCATTTTGATAAGGAAGGAGCAGACTGTGTGACCACTGGGCGTTCAGGACTTCAGCTGTCTGGCTTTCTGGTCCCAAATGGTGGATTCAGAGGAGGTCCTTGGTCTCTGTGCATTTGATAAACTGTTTCTGAGTGACTCTGGCTATCTGAAGGGCTTACAAGGGACACCAGAGAAGCCCCGACACCAAAACATTGAAAATTGGGGCAGGGAGAACATGGAAAACCATTTGTATTTGTTTGGCTGGCATTATATCCCTTCCCGGCATTTCTCTTTCCCTACAGAAAGAGGATGGATAGTTGGTGTTTTAAATTATGCTGTTGTGGTGGAAGCTGCCCACTGAGGCCATGCTGCCCACTGAGGCCATGCTACTCAAAGCATGGTCTTTAGATCTCATTAGTACTGATGTCGCCTGGGAGTTTGTTAGAAATATTGAGTGTTTCACCTTATCCTAGACCTACCATAGCAGAACCCCAGGACATTTATATCCATATTAGTGTCTGGAAAGCACTGCATTAGGGAACAAACTCCTCTGTTTATTAGTAATATACAACAAGTGGACAATTTACAATAACAGCAAAGCAATAGTGGGTTAGGATTTCATTTAGCTTTGAGCAACAGAAAAGTTGGCAAACAGATGTTTAAACAGATGTGAGGTTGTGGAAATAGATGAAGATCACGTGAATGAAAACCAGCAAAAACAGAGGCTCTCTGTTGTGAACTTTCCATGGCAAAGGAGTCAGACGCCATCATTTGCATTTGGTAGAGACATAAAAACAACTGGAAGAGCCAGGAAGGCACGCAGAGGGCACAGGAGTGCAGTGTTCCTCCTAACTGGGGTGTTGCTATGGGAATGGGGGATAACTAGATGTGGGACATTTTATGTCATTGGTTTGGGGAGAAAAATTGGCTTTCTGTTGCTGGTCCTGAGTTGTAAAGAGGAGAGTGCATGAATGCGGGGAAGATGGCCACCCCTTCACCCAGCACTGACATTCTCGGCCCACTGCTGCAGATCGTGGTTCAGCTTTCTGAGGTTTCCGAGTGGCTCAGGGCTCCACTGTCTTATGTACTTTGGCTCCTGTCTTTATTTTCAGTCTCTTGGGGTCAATGTTGGTCACATGGAAAGCAACCCGGGGTGGGCTTCCAGGGATTCCATAACTACATGGGAAAGCAACCTGGGGTGGGCTTCCAGGGATTCCATAACTATCTACGGGAAGTCACCATCCTCTCTCTACCATTCTTTTAAGCACGTGGCTTGGATCTCATCGCAGTAAAAAAAAAAAAAATGACAGCTATAACCCCAGGCATCACAATTGAATTCAGTGTAATTCAGCAAAGGATAAAGTAAACATACCACCTAAGCCTTCTCTTTGAAAGGATTTGTTTTCTGATTTAGGGAAGAAAACTCTCCCCGGGATTTCTGTACCGTTATTGCCGGCCAGAACCTGGTTACCTGGTCATTGCTGGCTACTAGGAGGCTTTGGATGTTAGTTTCCTGCACGCAAGTCTGCATTTTAGGCAGAACAAGAGAAAAAAGTAGAAGCTGAGTATTTGTGCTGATCTGTGGCAAATTTCCACACATGTACGTGGAGCCTTTTAAAAGAAACAGATGCTTTTTAAACAAATGTGTAAAAGTGAGCAAATAATCTGCAATTATAAAGTGAAACAATCCTGCTAGGCCCCAGCCTTCACACCCCTAAAATCATAGTCACCCCACTCATGGCATTGACTGCTGTGTCTCCATTCACATTAAATTGTTCCCCGTCTGGATTATGTTCCATAACACATAGTAGCTGTACTCATACAGACTCCTCATTTAGGCATCCAGATACTGGATCCGTGTTGCCGTGACAGCACCATTATGGGAACTATAATTATCCCATTTTACAGATGGGGAATGTGAGGATAGTTGGTCAAGAGACTTTTCAAGGTCACAAAGCCAGGAAATTGCAGAATAGACCCAGCTCCTCTAATTTCAGAGCCTGTGCTCTTAACGACCTCTCTTCCCCCTTTCATTAAATACACAGTTGCACAAACGATAAATTCAAGTTAATGGATGTAAATTAGTGATATGACAGAAAAATCAAAAGAGCCACGAGAGTGTGTAATAGGATACGCAGCTAAATGTGTGTTAGATAAGAGAAAGCTTCTCTCAGAGGTTATCTTTAGCTAATAGTTGATGAATCAGTTAGAACCAGGTAGGTGAAGAATTGGTGAAAGAATTACAGGTGGAGATAAAAGCATGAGGATGAGAGTGCTGTGCATAAAAAGACGTGTAAGACCCACCCAAAGATGGCCAAACAGCGGCGCAAACTGGATCGCGGGGCTCTGGAGGCACCATTCCCCGGACTAGGATGGGAGATGCCCGTGTGGCCCTAGCTTGAGCATAGGGCATGATGTGGACTGGCAGTTTATGGATTTTGGACTTAAATCTCATTACACAAGGAAATTACAGAGAAGTTTGAAGCAGGGAAGTGATGTACTTGTGCTTTAAAAAATTTCTACTAGCTGATGTGTGGGGAATTGTGAGGAGATGGGCCCAGATCAGTGTGTTCAGGTACGTGGGAGCTTCGTGCAGTGGCCCAGGTGAGCTATGACTTACAACTCAGCTTAGGAAAAGAGCAATGGAGATAATAAAGTTGGAAATGTTGTAGAATAATCTTGGGAAAAAAAAAGAAAAATTTTCCTTCGAGCTTCTTTAGCTACTGTTTTTATTTATTTCTTACCATGTATAGTAAAACTCCCCTACCCCCCGCCAACACCATCCATATTGGCTGTCTCTATCTTTCTCTACCTTTCACTCTGTCTTGGAATCACTCCTATCAGGCTTTTCTCTGTCCTATTCAACCTCAGATGGCACTTGTCAAAGTCATTACTAACTTTAATCTTTCCAAATTCAATGTCCAGGTTTGGGTCCTTACCATTCCCGTCAATGAGAAACATCTTTCCTTTAAAGATATAACCCAGAATGCCTATATGTCCTTTCTAAAGGATTTGATCCTTAGTCAAAATCTAAGCACATGGTCATACCCTGCCCAGGGCGGCCATAGCTACTAAAAAACCAGGTAACTCAGGACAACAGGGTTTTGTTCTCTCGTGGTTCTGGAGACCAGCAGTCAGAGAGCAAGGTGCCAGCTGGCCTGGCTCCCACTGGAGGTTCTAGGGGAGGATCCTCCCTTGCTTCTCCCGAGTTCTGGTGTCTCCAGGCCTTTGTTGGCTTGTGGTAGAATAACCTAATCTCTTCTCGACGTGGAATCATTTTCTGTGAATGTCTCTGTGCTCCTTCTCTCTTCTTAGAAGGAAGCTAATCATTACACTTCGGCCCCGTTCCCTCACACCCAGAACGGCTTTATCTTATGAGGCTTCATTACACCTGCAATGACCCTGATTCCAACAAGGGTGACATTCTGAGGGTTCAAGGGGACTCAATTTTGTGGGGATCCCACTCAACCCACTGCACAACCCTGTCAGGGAAGCACAAAAACACAGCATTTGTTCTGGAAGGCCATGGTCTTGGTGAACAATAAAGGTTCTATTTCTGAGGGAAGGAAGGCTCACCTGATTTAGGGGAAGTACCTTGTCTCCTTTGTTTTACTCGCTTGGTTTCATGTTCCCCTCGCTGGCTGCTCACGTTCAGTCTTTTATGTTGGTTTTATTTCCTTTTGTCAGAATGTAAATGTTGATGAGACTCAGGCCTCAGTTTTTTAATTTCTTCTCTGTAAGTGGTCACATTCATTAGGTGATCTTGCCCAGTCATGATAATTTATTCTTGGATGGCAATTTATCAACAAACCGTAATAGTCACAAGCACAAAGGAATATATAGTAAAAGGTTTTCTTCAGCCACTATTCCTACCACACGGTTCTCATCTCAGGAATTGACTTCTGTAGGTCACTATTACAGATGGGCTACATGTATACAAGCAAATACATGCCTCTAGTATGTGTGTGATATGTGTGAATGTGTGTGCTTGTAGGAAGACCTTATTTTTTATCTGTAACTAAATATGAACTCTGGCATATAGCTCACCATGCTGCTTTCTAACTTAAAATATATCTATTGTTATTTCACATTATCATTCCTTATTCTTTTCCACGGTTTCACAGTTTCTACTTTATATATAAACTTATCAACATCTACATCTATTTAATCAACTCCATCTAATGGACATTTAGATGTTCCCAATTTTATTTACTCAAATGTAAGTTGGAGGAAACAAGATGGCTGACCAGATTCAAGCTGCTGGATGATCTCAGAAAGAAGGAAATATTTTATATGAAAAAGAAAACAAAACAAACAAATATAGATCAGGCGTAATTCCAAGGGAATTGTGCCAGAACCTACCAGAGATTCCACAGAAAGAGGTTGTGAAGCAGAACAAGAAGAGCAAAGCATTAGGAGCGATCAACCATCAAGAGGCTTGAAGTCCAGCAAAAAAGGGCACTTGGGCACTTAGAATTATCCAAAGAAAGTTCATATTTTCTTCTTCCCTCACATCTGTGGCTGTCAGCAGGCTTCCAAGCTGCTGGAGAGCCTTTCTACCCTCTCAAGTTCAAAGGCTGTTGCTACCAGTGAACTGGGAGCTTCTTGTGGACAAACTCCCAGGCTTCCAGCCCCCTGGGGGTCACTTCCCATCACCACAGACCCGAGCAGAGAGGGCGGGCACTGTACTGTGTGTGTACCCACTGTGCGCCTTTGTCCTCCCAGCAGGTTCACCCATCAGTTTAATCTTGCTCATTTACACACAAACATTTCCCAATTCTAGTCCAGACTGTGGGAGCCACAGGGACCAGTGTGTGCCAGGGGATCTGCATGACCCCAGAGCCTGAACAGAAAGAGGGACAGAGACAGCCAGAATGTTATCTGTCCTTCATTCAGAATCTTTTCTTCCTATTCCCCTCCTCCCACGAGAGATGATTGAGCTGGGGCTCTCAGGAGCGACTGTGGCTTCTGTTGGTGCATGTACCACACTGAGGCTTCCACAGACAGTGTGGCTTGAACCTTTCTTCTTCAAGACCCACTGCAAACTAAGGGGTATATGGAAGGTGAGCTCCCTTCTCAGCAGCCCTCCCTGGAGCTGCTTCCTCAGCTACTCCATAAGAGCAGGGCACACCCCAAAGGGGAGGAACAATGAACCTTCTTGAACCTCGTAGGCAACTCAGGGCCAGCATACTTCACCCTGGAACGGTCAGGAATGATCTTCAGGGACCCAGAGACAGACCCACAGGCCAGATCCCCTGCCTGCAGGACTCCATCACATTGCTCAGAGGCACAGAGGGGAGACTTGTAAGCAAATCTCAGGAGGACAGGGGTCTACCTGGGCAGAACTGAGAGGAGAATGCAGCGTCGATTTGAGCTGCAGTGCATTTGTGGGGCACGTGCCCCACACAGGAAGACCATATTCTCGGCTGGGGGTGGGATCCCAGACAGGGAAGCTCTCACCCCACAGAGCCGGTGCTGGGGAGCTTAGAGGACCTGGGTGCCTGGGTGCAGGTGGATGCCAAGAGAAACCACAAGAGGAGGAAACAGAAGACCAAACGCTGCTCCTGACAGGCTGATGTCAGTCTCAGGTGGCCCTGTGCCCACTAGCAGATTTCTGTCCTGGTGGGGTGCTTCAGCCTCTTCCTGGCTGCCATTTCCAGCAGCCTAGGTGGCACATTTCACACTTCTGAGATAGCTTCCAACTGGATTTTGTGGAACTTTAGGGCAAGCTCACTTGGCCCACCCCCCACCTGGCCTAACTCCCCCACCTGCCTCTGCTGTGGTGGAGAGTAAGGACGCACTGAAAGTTCCAGGCCCTGCCCACCACCTGAGGGGCTAGATGTAGTCTCAGGTCCCCCCCACACTACATTCTGCTCTTCTGGGCAGTGTGACCTCCTGACAGGGTGGTCAGTTTGCACAGCTCTGCAGTCTGCTCCTCTGGGCAGTGTAACCTCCAGCCAGGAAGGTCAGTTTGCACGGATCTTACAGCAGCTACCAACTCAGTCATACAGAGTGTGGGAGATTCTTATCCTCAAGGATGGCCTACTGTCTCAGAAATTAAAATGGGCATGGAAATACCATCCACACTGTTAAGAAGACCATAGGACTGAGGAAAGAGAGGGTATGTCAAAGATCTACATATTCTCTTATCAACTGGAGTCAGGGAATCCACACACACAGCTCACCCCTGCTGCAGCTCACAGACAATTAGCACTTGAGGAAAACACCACCCTGAGGATGTCTATGGGCAAGGCATCCAAATAGAGCCTAGCCTGCCCACATCCATTGTCCTGATCCAGGTTAGTGCCAATCAGAGGAGGGAAGAAAGAAAGAAAGAAAGAGGAAGTGGGGGAGAGAGAGAGAGAGGAGGAAGAGGAGGAAGGGGAGGAGGAGGAGGAAGAGGAGGAGGAGGAGGAAGAGGAGGAAGAAGAAGAAGAAGAAGAGGAGGAGGAGGAGGAGGGGGGAGGAACAAGGAAAAGAGGAAGGGAGGGAAAGAGAGAGAAAGATAGAAAGAAAAAGAAAGAAAAAAGGAGGAAGGGAGGGAAAGGAAGGGAGAAATGGAGGGGAGAGAGGAAGGAAGGAAGGGAGGGAGGGAGGGAAGAAAGGAAAGTTCATAACTCAATCTATGAAGGTTTCCTCCAAAAATATTTACCATGGTATTCAGACTTTCGGTATAACTACCATTTACAAAAAGTATAATGGAATAAGAAACAGTTTCAATTAAACCATGAAGAAATAATCCAATAAACCCAGGAAATAATCTAAAACATTCTAGAGAAAGGAGAAAACTTGACCATCTGACCTTCTTCCACAAAAAATCAGCATCATTTTTCAGAAGTATGAACTCTTTTAGGTTAAAAGATGATTTAAAAGATGTAACAACCAATGAAATCTGGAATTTTTCATTAAGTGCTGTGCCAATTTTTTTTAAAGGTAAGTATTTATAGCTTGCTGATGAAATCACACATCAACAAATTCAAAATTATGTTATATTTAAATTGTTTCCCTAATATGTCAGTTTTCTTAAGACAAATTCACATATTCAGCACAAATGTCACAGATTGCATCCGTGTTTTGTCCACAGTGCACTGACGGAATGCTCATTGAGCCGAGGGGCGTTGGCTGGGTGGAGGGGAGGGCAGGCGAAGTGCTAACGGTGTACAGAGATGTTAGCAGAGAGGTGGTTTGTGGGAGGCCACGTTCTCTGTGGGTCAGCGTCCTCAGAAATAAGTTAATTCTGTGTACGTGGTGGTAAGCACTGGCTATTTCTGGTAAATGTGACCATTCAAATGTGGTGGGAGAAAGCAGCTTCCTTCAGACACTGCACACGGGGCTGGTGGCACATGGCGTTACATCCACGCAAGGTCCTGCTGGGTCAGAGAATCACCAAAAATGCTTTCTTTGGCCAAGTGGGAGAGTATGTTGTTTGCATGTTAGCCAGTATATGTCAAGCAAAATTTAGGGCTTTTCTATGCAGCCTTGGGGTTTGCAGGTGGTGGGACTGATTATGGCCTCTAACCAGACAGAGCTCTTTAAGTAAAGGCGCGCTCTGCTTCCCAGTGCGCGTGCGCGGACCTGGAGCCCAGGGAAGACAATCCGCTTGAGTTATTGGGGTTAAAAATGTGTTCGCTGTTATTGATTAGCAATCTGGGATTTGGAAAATACACAGCATTTAGCAAGCTCAGAGCTTTTATAACTAAAGTAAAAAAAAAATAAAGCGTTTGGGAAGGAGAGATGCAAACGTTTTTGATGGAAAATGGAATAGGGTGTTGTTGAATGCTTAATAGAAATTCAATGTGTAGTTCTCAGATCACCTGTGCATTGGTTTTCTGTTGTTGCTATAATAAACTACCACAAATTTAGTGGCTTACAAGAACGCAAATTTATTACCTATGTATTTCTCTGGGCTAGAAGCCCAACACAGGTCGCACTGGGCTAAAATCAATGTGTCTGCCCCGCCACGTTTGTTTCTTGGGTCTCTAGGGGAAAATCTGTCTCTTTGCCTTTTCTGGTTTCCAGAGGGCACTGAAACTCCGTATTTTCTGGGCCTGGTCATCCATCTTCAAAGCCAACAGGTTGCATTTCTTTGGTCATTTTTCTGTAGTCACACCTCCCGGTGACCACCACTGGGAAAGGTTCTCTACTTTTAGTCATAGATTTTTTTTTTTTTTTTTATACTGATTGCTTTTGTTAGGTAAAGTCCCTCTTACAGTTGTGTCTTATCCCCAAAAGGTGTGTCACACACTGAGACCCCCACCCCTCTCTCTTCTTCCCTCTCTCTGCTCTCACCTTCCCCGACCCTCCACTGTGTACTAGGTCATTAATTGTCCTCATGTCAAAATTAAATACATAGGATTCAGGGTTCTCCATTCTTGTGATGCTTTACTAAGAATAATGTGTTCCACTTTCATCCAGGTTAATACAAAGACTGTAAAGCAGGGGTCCTCAAACTTTTTAAACAGGGGGCCAGTTCACTTTCCCTCAGACCATTGGAGGGCTGGACTGCAGGCCCCTGGACAAGTCAGCTGCGAAGCAGGACAGGCAGCAGCAGCAAAAACACCCAGCAGGCTAGACAAATGTCCTAGGCAGGCTGCATGTGGCCTGCAGGGCATAGTTTGAGGATGCCTGCTGTAAAATTTCCATTTTTTTAGTGGCTGAATAGTATTCTATGGTGTACATAATCCATTCCTGGGTTGGTGGGCATTTAGACTGTTTCCATATTTTGGCAATTGTAAATTGAGCTGTGATAAATTGAGTCTAGTGCAAGTATCCTGATGATAAAAGAATTTTTTTCTGGGTAGATGCCAGTAATGGGATTTCAGAATCAAGTGGGAGGTCTAGCTTGAGTTCTTTGAGGGTTCTCCATACTTCCTTCCAAAAAGGTTGCATTAGTTTGCAGTCCCACCAGCAGTGTGAGTGATTTCTCTTCACATCTGCACCAGAATCTGCCGTTTTGAGATTTTTGTGATGTAGGCCATTCTCGCTGGAGTTAAATGATATTTCAGGGTAGTTTTAATTTATATTTCTCTAATAATTAGGGACAATGAGGATTTTTTCATATGTTTACTAGCCACTCCTCTGTCTTCTTTAGAGAAGGTTCTATTCATGTCTCTTGCCCATTGTTATATGGGATTGTTGGCTTTTTGCATGTAGATTAAATTGAGTTCTCTGTAGATCCTAGTTATCAAGTTTTGTCTGATTCAAAATATGCAAATATCCTTTCCCGTTATGTAGATTGTCTATTTGCTTTGGCTGTTGTCTCCTTAGCTGTACAGAAGGTTTTCAGTTTAATTAAGTCCCATTTGTTTATTTGTGTTGTTGTTGCAATTGCCCTGGCAGTCTTCTTCACAAGGTCTTTCCCCAGCCCGATATCTTCTTGTGTTTTTCCTATGCATTGTTTAGGATTTTTATTGTTTCATGCCTTAATGTAAAAGACTGAAACTGGACCCAAACCTTTCCCCAGTCACAAAAATTGATTTGAGATGGATAAAGAACTTAAATTAAGGCATGAAACAATAAAGGTTCTCAACTTTAAGGATCCAAATGATTAGATTGAATTTACCTAGAGAATCCAGTACACACTTCTCCATCTTGAAGTGTTTAGCCATCTTTACATCTGGAAAGTTCCTTTTTCAGATAAGGTATCCTATTCACAGATTATAGGGCTTAGGATATGGGCTTCTGACAGGGGTGGGGGAGGCATTATTCTGCCTTCCACAATGTCCATAAGAGTCACCTGGGCTTCTTGTAATTAAAAAAAAGGATTCTTGCACTTCACACTGGATTCATAAGATGGAACTCTAGTAATTTGCACTTGTAGTACCTTCTCTGACATTTTCCTGCATGCTAAAAGTTGAGTAGCACCATAGCCAGCAGGACACTAGTACAAAGTATCCTTCTTTTTACTATGTGCTCTTCATTTTAAGAAATAATGTTTAAAAATCAACATGCCCCTTTCTCACCCTTTTCCTCATTTTACGTATCATTTTTTTTTTCCTCTGAACAAGTCTAAATGGAGTTGCCTTGGGGACTGTGAACAACGCTTACCGAGGGACGACGTGCATATTGGCGAACGAGGTGGTCGTGGAACCTCGTCCTAGTTATTTCCAACTCCTAAGCAGAACTACGATATCTTTAAATGGATCTTAAGATTTTCCAGCCTTTTAGTTTAGGATAAAAATATACCACGTATAAGAAATAACACCTACCAGATGCTATAGTACAATTTTCAAGACATCTACTTTGTTTTAAAATGCAACCCTCTATAGACAGAAAGTGCTGTCATTCTCTTTAGCTACTTAAATTTAGAATCTGGAATTCGCTCAGTAGACCACAGTGACTATAAAGTGAATTGAGTGAACAGTAAGTAACTCGCAATATGGGATGAAAGGTAATCCCTGTGCTCTAATGGCTGGACACAATGGGGCACATTAGGGGCTGAATTTCTTCCATAAATTGGAATGTCTTATGGTAATAGATGTCATCTGGGTCATTATTGTAGCTTTTAATTAGCATAGTTATTATTCACTTAAAGCTTAATATTATTAATGGCATGTGAACACATTAGTATCCATAAATTAGTGTCTAATTTAGAAGTGTTTTGAAAGATAGTTGTATTTTTGGTGAACTTGCACCTGGAAGTTTTCAATAATGTCAAATTATGATCTTTTAGACTTAGAAGATCAAATTTAAATATAATATGAAAATAAAAATAGAGCCCTGCTGTATACCATGCAGTTTTGTAACATTTATTACGAATACAAGAAGAAAGAAATCACGGCCCAGGGGAAGGATGGGTCCAAGCGATGTTACAGCAAGTGTAAGAACAGCTTTGTCAAGGCTGATGCTCTTGCTGAATGGAGTAGGTGATGTGTCCTCTGAGCAACTCAGAGAAGAGTGTCTCCTAAATCTCCTCTCTTTATTGAGGTTTGTAATCAATGAGACTTTATTTAACAAGAAATTTATTTCCTTTCTAGGCTTACATTTTGGCCTCCCCTTGAGATTTTCCTTGAAAATGCAAATATTCTTTGGTGAGGTATCACAGTGAATATCGAATAGATTAAAATTAAAGAGGCTACTTGGCTAGTGTTACCCAGGTTAGGAAAGCTTGGGGTGAAGCAAATTATTGTTGCAAGATTAAGAAAGACACAGAAAATGGAAGCTGGGCGTTCCTAAAAGCTTCCTCATGGTTTTCCTCTGAAACTCAACAAGATTCTGTTCACAGGCCAGAAGTCCAGTGGGAGACAGTGCCCCTCAATATTCTATTCTTTTCCCAAGCAATGGATCCCTAAATCCATTACCACTGGCTGGTAATAACACCGTCTCAGGAAAGGACTAAACTCTCCAGTGTCTTCTGTGTCTTTATGTGGCCATGTGACTATGTTCTTGGCCTGTAAGAGGAAGTGGTGTGTACAATTTCTGAAATGTGTCCTCAAAGGCGGGCAAGACTTTCTTTGTTTTCATTTTCCGAGCCCTGAAATGCAGAAATGCTTGATTTGGACCAGTTATTCTGGTAGATTTTTTTTTTCTTTAAAGAATGAGAGAACAAAGGACAGAGGGAGCCTGTATTTCCAGTGGTCATAGATTCACGCCACCACCTCTGAACTGCCTCATTTCCACGGAAAGAGAGCTCATCATTTTTCTCAAGCCACTGTTGTTCTGATACTTCTGATGTCAGTACCTGAGTCCACTACTGACCTAAACAGCAACTTTAATAACTAATTCCCTTCTCTACTGGCTTAGGAGCCAACAGTACCAGGAAGTAGTGATACTAGATTTTTTGACTTTGGATGTCCAGGCTCTTGGTCTCAATGATTCCATGAATGAATTGATGGACCACAGGATGGACAATAAGTTAGGTTTTATTTACAGAGGTATTATTACAGCTCTTACAAAGAGCCAAATCTTGCAGAGCAGGATAAAATAGGTTTTATATAAGTGTCACAGCTCTTACAAAGAGCCAAACCTCCTTGCAGGGCAGGATGCAAGTGTTACAGCTTTTACAAAGAGCCAAACCTTCTTTCAGAGCAGGGTATAAATGTTACAGCTCTTCCTCTTCTGCTCTCTCTCCTTCAACAGTCTACAACAATCTGCTGAGGTCTTTGCTCTCCTCTTCTCTCTTCCTTGAAGGTCTGCAAAGATGTGCTGAAGTCTTGCTCTTCTGCTCTATCTTCCTTGATGATTGGTCTCTGCTCAGGGGTTTATATAGGGGCAGTTGTCCAATGAGCTGAGAGCTTAGCTGATTGGTCTATAAAATAGACCAGTCAGAAGCAGGATTGAAAATGGACCAATCAGGGATGCACTAGAGGAATCGCCAGTGTTTTCCCCTGATGGGCCGGATTTTTTTTTTTTGTTACTGGAGCCTCAGGTGGGAGAGGAAGGCTCCCCCTTTTGCACCAGCTTGACGCCAAGGCAGAGCCAGCAGGTCCTCTAGCGCTGTTCTACTGGAGCCTCTGGTGGGGGAAGGAAGCTCCCCCGCTTGCTGCAGCCTGCCGGTTCCTTCAAATGTGCACACAGTGGTGGTAACTTCGGAACTCTGGATTTCGGTTTGATTTTGAGAAATATTGCAATATTTTGTTACCCAAATAGAAGTAATTTTAATTGCATTTGTGTAATGGGGTAGAAGACACGGCTGTATCAGTG
>CAUYQV010025733.1:0-48080 GCA_963574575.1 Galagoides demidoff | reverse complement strand
CATTCAGTAACTATTAATTGCTGTTGATATTGGTAGTTTACAAAGTTTTGTTGCTGTGAATAGTGTTTCTACAAATACTAAAGATAGAGCTGTCTAAAATCAAAATCAATCAAGTTTCTTTTTTTTTTTTTAATTTTTTTTTTTTTTTTGAGTGGGGGCCACAAGCAATACCCCGGGGTAGAGTGCCATGGCATCACAGCTCATAGCAACCTCCAACTCCTGGGCTCAAGCGAGTCTCCTGCCTCCGCCTCCCAAGTAGCTGGGACCACAGGCGCCCGCCACAACGCCTGGCCATTTTTTGGTTGCAGTCATCATTGCTGCTTGGCGGGCCCGGGCTGGGGATTCGAACCTGCCACCTCAGATGTACGTGGCTGGCGCCTCAGCCGACTGAGCCACAGGCGTCGAGCCTATTCTGTGTCTTAAAGCTTCTAACTCAGGGAGCTAAAAATATTAGAAGAGTTTAGAAACTACCACAAGGAAGGACCTTTTGCTCAGAGACCACACCATAAATGTTTACAGACTAATGAGTCAAAGTTCTAAAAAAAACCAATTCATACTTGATATATCAATAAGTTCAATCACAAAATATCCAACAGAACCACACTGCTGTGTAAAACTAAAACTAGATTCATGGCAATTCTATAACTTCTTCAGCCTGGTGAGATATCAAAGTTGGGGTATTTAATTCAAAGGTATCATATTCCACCAAACAAGTAACATGACTATAATGTCTGTAAGCCAAAGGTCCTTAAATTTATTGTGTATTACACTAGTACAAATCCCAAGAAAATGTCCTCATCATTGTTTATATATTGGACTACCAAACAGACACCATTAGCTTTTCTGATGAATATTTGGTTTGAGATTGTTTTGGCACTTCATCTTTATCCAACCATTGTGCCAAATGCTTGTGATTGTCATAATAACCCAGTTTTCACCACATGTAACAATACAGCACAGAAATGACTTGTCTTTCTGTCATGACATCATCCACCTTGGTCTTGGGTTAGCCATGTGGGTCATTTTTAAGATTAAAATCACCAGAATGAAACTTCTCAAACTATCAATGTACTGTGCATTTATTAGCCACATCTTTCCCAAACCTTTTGTTGATATTTTGAACTATCTGTGCTATGTTGGTTCCACAATGGAACACATATTATAAAATAACATGAATTTGTGACCTATACATAATTTCAGAAAAATTGGTCTAAAAAAATTAAAAGATAATCACAAACCTAAAGGTCCATTTGAAACAAGAATAAAAATAAAACAAGAAGTGTCAAAGTAAAATGTCAGAGATAGATAGTCAAACTTAGTATTTGAGGAAACTGAACAATTAACACTTAATAAGCTAATACATATATTACTACACAGTATACCTCAGTATGTTTTTCTGTATATTTTTTAAATACTAAGAAATAGGAGGCATTTGAACAATAAAATAAAACTAGATTTGTAATTTCTTCTTTGACCTATACGCTATTTATAAGTATGTTATCTGATTCTATAGGTTATTTATATGTATGTTATCTGCTTTCCAAATATTAGAGATATTCTAGGTATCTTTTTAAGTTATTGAGCTCTAGTTTAAACCTGCTGTCATCAGCAAATGTGATTTGCATCTTTTTTTTTTTTTTTTTTTAGGCAGGGTCTCCCTCTGATGCCAAGGCTAGATTATAAGGGCATCATCATAGCTTACTGCAGTCTCAAACTCCTGGGCTCAAGAAATCCTCCTCTCTCAGCCTCCCAAGTATCTGAGATACAGGTATGAGACTCTACACCCATCTTGTTTTTCTATCTTTTGCAGAAACTGGGTCTCATTATATTGTTCAGGTTGGTCTAGAACTCTCGATCTCAAGTAATCCCCTGCCTCGGCCTCCCATGCAAGGATTACAGGTATAAACCACCATGCCTGGCCCTATTTGTATCATTTCGATGCTTTTACACTTATAGAAATTTTGTAGCTCAAAATATGGCCTAAAATTAATGACTATTACATGTGCACTTGGGGAAAACTATATTCTGCTTTGGAGAAAGTATTCTCTAAATGTCAATTGAGTCAAGATGTCTTGGTTGTCCTTCCTATTTTGTGTTAAGTTTTTCTACATAGTATCAATTACGGAGGGAAGAGTGTTGAGATCTCCAACCATATTGGTGGACTTCTAAGTCCCTTTGCAGTTCTATCAGATTTTGCTTTGTGTATTCTAAGTATCTTTTATTAGGTACATATACTTTTCTCAAATGAATTCTTATTTTCTTAATGAACTGAACCCTTTATCACTATGTGGTGTGGGATAACCAGCTTTATCTTTCTTAATGAACTGAACCCTTTATCATTATGTAGAGCGGGATAACCAGCTTTATCTTTGCTGTTCTGAAGTATACTTTTCCTGATATTAATAAACTTACTCTAGTTTTCTTTTGATTATAATTCTTATGATACATCATTATCAAATCTTTTTAACATATGGTATTCAAAATGGGCTTCTAATAGACAACACATAATTGGGTTTCGCTTTCTATACAATTTTATTTTTATTTTTTGAGATAGAGTCTAGCATTGTTGCCCAGGCTAGAGTGCAGTGGCATCACTGGAACTCACTGGAGCCCCTGAACTTTTGGGCTCAAGCAATCCTCCTGACTCCTACTGAATAGCTGGGATAACAGGCATGTGTTACCACACCTACATAATTGTTTGTTTGTTTGTTTGTTTGTTTATTTATTTATTCTTGTAGAGATGGGGTCTTGCTATTGTCCAGGCTGGTCCTGAAGTCCTGGCCTCAAGTAATCATCGTACCTTGGCCTCCCAAAGTACTAGGATTACAGGCATGAGTCACAATGCCTGGCCTTTCTTTCCAATTTTATAATCTCTGCTTGCTAAGGATGGGTATATACCTACCATCATACTTTCTAAAAAAATATGATCCATCTGCTATTTTGTTACTTTTTTCTTTTTGTAATTTTTCCCTTCTTTTGTTAGTTGGGCATTATTTATGATCCATTTCTACCTATTTTATTAACTATATTTCACTTTATCTTTTTCCCAGTGGCTGCTCTAGAGTTTATAGTACATGTTCTTATCACAGTTTACTTGGCAATTGTATAATACTACTTCACTTATAGCACAGAAATCTTAAAATATCTTTCTATTCTCACTGCCCTCAATCTTTGTATTACTGTTGCCAAAAGTTTACTTTGACATATGTTACAAGTCCTACAACACAGACAGTAAATAATTTACATTTTCTAAGTCCTATATGCCTTCTTTTACATATTTACTGATTTCTCTGATATTTTTGATATTTTTTTGTTATTTTTGAACTTCTTTTACAACCCTTTTAAAAAATAAAAACTTTCTTAGCTCATGGGCTACACAAAAACAAGCCAGGATTGGGTTTGGCTCATGAGCATTTTTGTCAACTCTTACTTTAACCTCTTTATATATTTATCTACATTTTCACAATTCTGGTGCCTTTCATTTCTTTATGTAGAACCAAATGTTCTCTACATGCTGTCCTACAGCCTGAAAAGCTTCCTTTAACATTTCTTTTTTTTTTTACTTTTATTTATTATTTTTTACATATACATGTGTTTGACTTCTACTTTTTGCCTTCACAAAATCAAAAAGGCTTAAAATTTAATAACAATAACAATGTCTAAGATAAGGACTAGGAAAAAAACCTCGTAAAGAAGGAATGAAGATAAATACATTCAGAAAAGAAATCAGACGATTGCTGCAACAAAATATTAAACAATAATAATAATAATGTAAGAAAAGTAACATTCACACTGTCAAATAAGATTGTGTCTATTATAGAATGCTTTAACTCTAAGGTTCAGTATGGAGTCATCAGTTAACTTATTATATTTTTTTCCAAAGGAAAAAAAATAAGTGCTGCTCTGCTAGTGAAGAATTATCTTGGCTCATTTGACAGTCTTAATTTTTCCTTTCTTCTTCCTTTCTTCCTTCTTGCTTCGTATCTTTCATGGATATAGAATTCTGTTCCTTTGCTGCTTTATTATTATTATTAGAGACAGGGTCTTGCTCTGTTGTTTTGTTTGCAGTATGGTGGTTTGGTCATAGCTCACTGCAGCCCTAAACCCTTGGGCTCAAGTGATCCTCCTGTCTCAGCCTCCTAGAGTAGTTGGGAATACAAGTGCACACTACTACACCCAGCTATTTTTCAAATATTTTCTTTTTTACAGACAAGTCCTTTCTATGTTGTCCAGACTGGTCTCCAACTCCTGGGCTCAAGGAATCCTCCTGCCTTGGCTACCCAAAGTGCTAGAATTACAGGTATGGGCCACTGGGTTTGGCCTTTTGGGGTTGCTTAAAAAAATGTTATTCCATTGTTTTCTGGCTTACAGAATTTCTGACATAAAAACTTCTGAGCATACTGGGCAGCCCCATATGCCAGAGGTGGGTTCAAACCCAGCTCCAGCCAAAATCAAACAAACAAACAAACGTCTGAGCTTTCATCTATGAACCTCTGTATGTAATGTTTCTTTTTTCCCCTCGTCTTTAGGATCTCCTCTTTGTCTCTGGTTTTCAGCAGTTTCAGTTCAATATACACAATGTGCTTTTCTTCATATTTTTCTGATTTGATTTGTGAATTTTTCTCTTTCATTTTAAAAAAATTATCAGCCATTATTTCTTTATGTGTTTCTTCTGCCCCATTTTCTCTCTCTTCAAATATGTTAGATTGTTTAAAAGTTTTCTACAGTATTTTTCCATTTATTTCTACTATTTTACCTCTGTTTCAGTTTAGAAGGCTTATATTAGTCCCACCTCAAAGTTACTGATTTTCTCCACTATCATGTCTAGTCCATCGATAAACCCACAGAAAAATTTTTCATTTTGAGCATTTCCATCTGACTCTCATCGATGGCACCTCTCTACTGATATTCTGCATTGATTTATGTATACTACCCATATTTTCTATCAGACCTTTTCATATGATAATAATAGCTACTTGAAAGTCCCTATCTGAAGTTTACACGTATCTGGTTTTGCTGACTGTTTTACCTCTTGACAACAGTTACTTTCTTCCTTGTTTATGTGTGTGTGAGGGATAATTTTTATTGAATCCTAACTTTGTATATAAAACAAATGGAGCTAAATATTTCTGCCTGAAAATGGAAAGCATTTTTTCAAACTGTCAGTGGGAAGGGGACTACATAAATCTAATCAGCAGTTGAGTTTTGTTTATGTTTTCTTATTGCCATAATTTGTTTTGGTATACCACCAGATGAAAATTCCACCTTACCTAGACTGCCATGACATAGTCCTCTGTGAGAGTTCAGAATTTCTAAAGCAGAAGTCAAGAGTCTAATCATGTGGGGGGAGGGGGGAAACTAACCAATAAACTTTCTATGAAATACCTGACCAGCATTCCTTAAAACTGTCAAGGTCATCAAAAAGAAAAAAGTTAACAGAACTATCTGGAGGGGCCTAAAGAGATATAATGACTAAACATACAATGTAGTATACTAATGTGGATAGGATGCTCTAACCAAAAAAAAGAACATTAAGCAAAACTAAGAACATCTGAATAGAGTATGAGCTCCAATTAATAATACTGGTTCATTAGTTATGACAATTACAAGACACAAAAGGGAAAAGTTAAGTAGGCTGTATAAGAGAACCATACTACCTGCATAACTTTTGTAAATCTGAAACTAGTCAGAAATGAAATATTTATTTTAATTTTTGAATTTTTATTTTTTCAAATGGAAGATTTTTTAAAAAGTGTTCAAAAGTTTTTCTCAGTGTTTGAGATCTATCCTAAACTCGTAGTAGGACTTGCACACAAGCATTTCAGAGTCCCTAGGTCTCTTCCAGTGCTCTTGATACTCTTTTAGCAGTGAACTATTTATTTCTCATGGTTCTTAGGTTGTGGTTGAAGAAGTAGTTTTCTTGTTTTGCTCCAACCTCTGTCTTAATTTGGCCATGTGCACTGGGTCTCAAGAGTTGGACTTTCTTAGCACTTCTGCCTCTCTCCTAATGGAAGGAAATCTCTGCTTCCTTCTCAGTTCAAGATATAGAGTACAATCAGTTATTACACACATCTCCTCCATGAGGAAGCCAAGTCCTGCCTTACAGTAGAATTACCTCAGGTCTGAGGACATTTCCTGTTTCTCTGCTAGAGGCAACAGACCTCTGCTTTGTATCGGTGCAGAAGTTTGGGCATGATGATCTCCCTGAACTGCAGACAGATTCTGCCCCATTTTATTTTGAAGTAGGGGAAGATTCATAGCCCCTTCCTTATAGGAGCTCATCTTTGCTTAGCAATAGAAGGGCAGACATATTTATTGCCCTGCTCCCACCAGCATATAGCTTCTGCTTTGTACCTCGAGAAGTGTTGGGGGAGAAGGCATGACAGTGAAATCTAAATGTCAAATTTCTGCTCAGTATGAATTGTGAAAGCTATCTAAAGCTCTCTTTCCCCCTCCCTCTTTGCCCACCCTAACATTTATCTTTGGCATGAATATGCCTAGCACCAGTTCATACCAACCTACTTGCTTAGTTTTTATATATAGACTTATTCCAGTTAACTTTCTAAGCTCTGAAACATCTCATCCTAAGTGTTTAAATAGAATATTCTGTTCCATTGTAGCCTCAATTAATTCACTAAGACCAAGATTTGTAGACGCAGCCATAGATGGCTGCCAATCACTTGTCTTTATTGATCCACCTACCCCTTACCTGATCCTTACTACCCAGCTGTCCCTATCACTACAAAGGCAGAGTCATCTCTACAAAAAAGCTAATCTTTTTGCTGTCCCTTATCCCACCTAGTATAATATTTTGAGTTAACTGGAGAACAAGTGAATGTGGAAGTTATACATGTTGTTTCATTCGATGTTAAGAAATTATTTCATAGCTTCTGACCTATTCATCTTCCTATCAATATACATGCATAGAGAGGTATTTGACCAGAGGTTATTTCTGTGAAAAGGGTAAGATTTAGGCTGATGTGCTTACATTTTGTGTGTGTGTTTTCTACTGAGTAAAACTATTTACTTTTTTTTTTTTTTACAGGGTCTCACTTTGTTGCTCAGGCTGGTGTGTACCGTCATAATCATAATTCATTGCAACTTAAAACTTCTGTGCGCAAGTGATCTTCCTATCTCAGCCTTCTGGACAGCCAAGACTACAGGTGCATGCCATTGCAACCAGCCAATTTTTCTTTTTATACTTTAATTTTTGTAGATATAGAGTCTTGCTATGTTGCTTAGGCTGGCTTTAAGTGATCCTTCCTCCTTTCCCTCTTCCCCAGAGTCCATGCTAACATTTTGTAACTTTGGCATATAATTTTTATGAAAATATCCTTTCCTTTAATAATACAATTCAAAGATAGTAATCAGATAGACTCTAATTTATAATAGCAATATTAGCTGGTTTGAGAAAATTCAAAGGTTAACATAGCATAGGAAGACTCTCAAAGAAACCAGCAGCACTGGAACCAAGAAAGAAGGAATAACAAAGAACTGTTTACTTCATAATCACAAGATAAAAGGTACATAAAATGAACATTCTCCTTTATTTTTTAAACTGTATCCAAAAAGATAAAGAATATGAAATTCTAAATTACAAAGCTTGTTAATTAAAATTGTTCTATTTTTTAAAATGCTCTCAATTTGTTATTTCTACTCTGATTTGGAATAAAGTTTATTTCATCAGAAGCTTCTATTCTTCCACTTAAAAATCAAGGAATGAATAATTATTCTTCTGAAAATTCTATGAAGGGCTACATCAGTAACTATTTGTAAGGTAATGAATTTAGGGAACCCTTTCCCATAACTCTAGCATTATTTATCTTTGACAGGCAATACTGGCCCTGTAATTCCTTTTGGAAAATTTTGTGAAAAATTACACCACAAGGCCACTGGATGTCACTACAGGTTTATGGAGTGTTACCCACTGGGGCTTAAACTGGGCTATAAATAAAGGGACTCTTAAAGTACTCCAAATGGGTTGGGAAGTAAGTTGTCAGACTCTAAAGATTTATAGCTATAATACTGATACACCGGTGATACAAAATATGCCAATGTAAGGTCTTCTCTCTGCAAATTCTTGACCTAAACAGTTTATATAAAAGGTGAAAAACAAATAATCTAAGGCTAACATATCTAGTAGATGATGTAAGAAAAAAAGGCCACAAACATAATTTTGCCAATCAAAGAAAATAGGAAATACTATAAATCTGTGGAGGAATTAGTCAATAATGGTGACTTGTTCCCAGAATGTGAGATTTTATGGCAATAATTAAAAAAAAAAAAGAAAAAAACAACCCCAAAACATAAATCAAGGATGAGCCAGGATCACCCTATGAAATTGGTATAAATGAAAGAATACACCATTTATAGGCCAATAGTGAATATTTGACATATAACAAAGATCATATCATGTACTATCTCATAAGCTTTAGAATTTTCAGTGGAAAAATGTAAGCGAGAAAAATTGGGGGAAAGATTCATTAAACGAGCACAGCAAATTAAATAGGAAATGCCAGATGTCCCCACAGGGGAAGTCAGATGCTTGATTTTACTCCTGTTTCTTTTATAACCTCTCTCAATCCCCCAAACAAGTTACTGTTAAAAGACTCAAAAACAGGACTTTGTCTTCAAGAAAAAAAAAAAAAGAGAGAGATTTAAATCAAAATAAATGCCTAATTCCCATGGAAATAGAACTCCATGGGATTAGTCTCAGCATCCTTATATCAGGAACGCACAGTTCTGTTTCCATATTGATTAATTCCAGCCGAGTTGAAATTTGCATGCAATTTACAATCATTCCCTTCCACAAATGTCTTCATTTAGTAGTATTTTGAGCTTGGCATGACAAGATTATTGCAAATCACAGCTCCATCAAAGAAGAATCTGCTTTAAAAAAAAAATCACAATTTCATTGGAATTACTGCAAAAGGCAATGATTGGTTTAGGGGGAATAAACACAGTTTTATGTAGCTAGTACATTATTCTCTAATTCACCAGTGTCAGACGTGGATGAAGGCCCTTTCACAAATGTCTTCTTGTCAGTGTAGAGCAGCACAGTTTTCACAATGACAGCCATGAGTAGAAAAGACAATAACACGATACATTTTGGGTGACAAATGTTAGAAAGCTTATAACAGTTAAAAGAACAAAAAGAATTGTTTATAAAGCCATCTTTTCTGAAAGTCAAATTTAGTCACCTATGCCACCTAAATGAGCCATCACACACATAATCTATGAGGCTAACTTTGGGTAATTTAGGAATTGTTTAACAATTTAGGAGTTATTCTTCCAATGAGCCTTCTAAATGGAGACTCTCATGAACTCCTCAAGATAACAATTCACCCACTTAAAATTAAGTTGAGTAGAGAGCTTTCTGTTAGTGGAAAATCTAGCATCAATTTACTGAAGCCAGGGAGTCATCAGTCTTTCTTTATATGATGGGCTACCTTCCTCAGATATTTCAACAACTACATCTTGATTTTTTTTTTTTTTTTGAGACAGAGTCTTAGTTTGTTGCCCTCGGTAGAGTGCCATGGCATCACAGTTCACAGCAACCTCCAACTCTTGGGCTTAAGTGATTCTCTTGCCTCAGCCTCCTGAGTAGCTGGGACTACAGGTGCCCACCATAATGCCTGGCTATTTTGTGTTGCAATTCTCATTGTTGTTTTAGCTGGCTGGGGCTGGGTTCGAACCTGCCACCCTCAGTATATGGGACCAGTGCCCTACCCACTAAGCCACAGGCACTGCCCTACATCTTGATTTTTTAAATAGTCAAAATATGTTTGGTTATCAAACATCTCATTAATATACATACTCACATATTATGCTGAGTTATTAAATCCTCTTATATGAAGGCAAGAGTATAGATAATATTTGGGCAAACAACACTTAAGTCATGGATGTTGGAAAATGTTGCATGTAAAAAGACAACTCTTTGGTTAATAAATATAGAAAAGACCAATCTAATTATCATTCAATGAGGTAGAAACCCTAACACTATAAGTAAGCCACAAGAAATAGGCACTACTCCTATGGACACCCAAAGACTATAAAACAGCAGGGGAAGTGACAGTAAAGTAGAGATCATGCTGACATCATTATATATCCTTCACTCTGATGAGCAGAATAAAGAAATGTCTGTTATATCTTGTCTGTTATATCTGACCTATAATAAAAGTCTGTGGTCCTCATCAGATAGACATTCATATTAAGTACTTGTGTTTTTTGTTTTTTTTGTTTTTTTTTTTTGAGACGGAGCCTCAAGCTATCCCCCTGGGTAGAGTGCCATGGCATCACAGCTCATAGCAACCTCCAACTCCTGGGCTCAAGGGAGTCTCCTGCCTCTGCCTCCCAAGTAGCTGGGACCACAGGTGCCCTCCACAACACCTGGCCATTTTTTGGTTGCAGCCATCATTGTTGTCTGGCGGCCCAGGCTGGGGATTCGAACCCGCTACCTTAGGTGTACGTGGCTGGCGCAGTACTTGTGTTGTTTAGTGAGACTGCAAAGTGTATCAAAGACACATGGTTTAAAATTTTCATGTTTGTTAATTCACAAATTATTCTTTCTAAAAGTAACCTAGTTTGTATAGTTTGAAGGTTACCTGGTTCTCCCTTAAAGTATGCACACATTTTGTATCTAAATATGCCTAGCACTTTATGGCATGACATAGGGAGCTACTTATGCTATAACAAAAATCCATTTCTCTATTGTAATCAGATATAATTCTCACAAATCCAAATTGCATACTTACTCCTATGTATGATTCCCTAAGTTAAATATCAAAAAATTAACCAAAAAATTCCTTGTACCATTTCTACTCTAGAGACCTGAGTTTCTTTTGAAATTCATCTATTCTTTTAAGCCATCTTGTTTTCCTTGACACATAAATTCAGAGAAATTTAACCACCATGTATTTCACACAGTGTTTCACACTGGGGTCTTTCCTGCCAACATTTTGTGACATCCCCATATAATGATCTAAAAAGTCACAAGAGCTGGCAGAGAGGATAATAATTGTTTCAAACATGTGTGAGGGATTCAGTAAGATAGAAATCATGTGGCATCCTCCAAGGATGCCATGTTACCATCACCTAATGCCATATGACCTTAAAACAGTCTTAATAAATAAATGGCACTTTCTGAGATGGACTCTAACAGCACTGTGGAATCATCAGTGTTCTAAGAGGAGAAGATTAAAATAAAGTGCAGGTTGACAATAGAACAAACGTGATCAAAGGAAGGCAAAGCAATAAATAAAAAAGTTTTTTATCTAGTGTTTTCTACAATGTGAAGAGATATGTAGTATGTCCTCACTAAAAATACAGAAGTACACAGAAATCAAAATCACTCATGTTCAACATGTGTCTTAATCATAACTATTTTTTTCTGAAAGAAAAATCTGGTGCATGGACTGCATGGAACACCAAATCATCTCCAGTGCATGCTGCTTAGCTGAGCTCCAGACTTACACTCTCATGGGATACCTTTCCTCAGACATCACATGAGCCTCATAAAAAATCATTATGTCCAAAATTTAACTTAATAGTGAAATGGCAAACCTAGGGGTTGAGTATGTGCTCTTAATTACTAATCTCTACTACCATTTTGTGCCAGCATTTAGTAACAGAATACAGAAGATTCCTGGCAGTCATCCTTTGAGGCCTCTGTATAGATCACTGCCACATTTACACATTGATTTAGTCATGACAATTTTATGTTCTAACTATGTTTTAAATTGTCCCCTTTCTCTTCCAATCACTTTGCCATCACAATAATTTTCCCTAGAATCTTGTTGCCCCTAATCTCATGCTTACAAAATCATCTTCCACAATACTGTCTAAGTGATCTACCTTACATATGCAAATTTAATTAATCTCTCTGCAATGTAAAATCTTTCAGCAGCTCTCAATCAACTTTCACTATAAAAGCAAACTCTTTAACAAGACTCATCAAAATAGACATCACACTTACACAATGACTGTTTGCGGCAAAGTTTTCTCTCCTCTCACTCTCAAGATAAGGCCATGAACTCATTATGGTGGGAGTTCTCAAATGAGGGAGAGTTCCCCACGTGTAATTTTCAAAGTCCCCATGTGTATTCAAGCCTTTAAAGGGCAGAGACTATATCTTTCATCCAGATATGCTCAGATCTTGTGAAGTGCCTGGGTCATTACAGGCTCTAGAAGAGTGTGTAAAGAATGAAAAACAGAAATAAGAAAAAGAAGGCATGCAAAGAAATATACCAGAGAATAAGCAAGAAAAAAGTGGTGAAAGGTGACTGAAAATAGGAATGATTTGTCAAAGGAGAATACTAACGAAAGCCAAATTCTTAGAAAATTATAGAAAAATGTTATCAGATTTAATTAGAAATATTAACTAATTTCCTTTTTCAAAATTAAATGAAGAATTTTTTATGAGGTAGGGGTATAAAGGTGAGAAATTGTTCCCTAAGTACGTAAGGTATTAAACAAAATAAAATGAATATAAATGAAAGCAGAGAGATCTTTTGGAGATTGAAGAAATCACACGCATGGTCAACTATATAAGAGTAGTTATGGATTTGTGACATTGTTATGCAACTTCACAAGAGACGCTAAAGATGGTTTTATCATTGCTCACCTAAAGGCCAAGGGCTTTACTTGGAAATCTGTTGGGCTGCCTGTGACCTTGCAAAGATGCAAAAAGAGGGAATTTGAGGCCATCTGCAATCCTACTTCATAATATTGTCCTCATACTTGAGCCCAGGAAAAGCTCTCTCTTCCATCCAGCCCAATGCTGGCCCCATACTGAGTCACTTTCCAACTCCACAAAACAGGACACTGGAAAAGTGACTGTTTTGGCTGAAATTTGATAGGCACAGGTGGCACCGCCAGCTGCAAGCAATTTAGCTCTTACTGGCATTCCTAGATCTCTTGGACATTGCATCCTCTGTGTCAACAGAGAGGAGCATGGGAGACAGGAGCCAAGAACAGAAGACAGTATGAGAGTTAAAGGTGCAATGGGAAACGAAACGGCATTCTCAAAGAAGCAGGTTCACTGAGGTTGTCACTTCACTTCATTCTTCTTTAAAATGGGCAAGATGAAATTATGGATGGAGAAAATCGGGTCAGAAGTTAGGTCAGCACTACCCACATGTCACTAGACAACATCAGCAGGATGCTTCAGTTGATGTCCCTATCACGCCAAAAATTGCCTGCCAGACAGTGATATTTTATGTAGAGGTTCTATTCCAGGTGCAAGTGATTTTTCTGCAGATGAACCCGAACTGGTTCCTCTCTTGGCCAGTCCTTTTCTTTCTGAACTTTTAAATACTAGGTCACCCTAATAGCATGTAAATCCAGGTTTCAGTTTAGAGCAGTGTTTTTCAACCTTTTTTTAAAAATCTCACCACACCCTTGAACCTATAGTTAAACGTCCATGGCACACTTAAATTATGATTTTAAAAAAGTGAAAAAAAATATACTTACTGTGCTTTGAACTTTAAAAAAATTAATTAATGATCTTTAAAAATTTTCATGGGACACCTAAGATCGTCTCGTGGCACACCAGTTGAAAATCACTGGTTTAGGAAATTCTAGCACTAGGGAACAGGAGTTGGGTATTTGGGGACCATGCTTTGATAAGCTATGAAATAATTATTTTCCTGGTAGCCCCTTTGCAGCCTTTGATTTTAAATAAAGATGGGGAAAGGTAATGAAGGATACCAAGAAAGAGAATTACAAATAAAGGACAAACAGCCACCACTGGAGGCTTTACTGGCAAAAAACGACAGTTTTCTCCTTGTAATTATTAAAATTCTCTGATTCATGAAAAGAAAGGGAAAGGCTCTTCAAGGACTGCTCCTAAATATGTTATGAGGCCACAATCAAAGTAAAGACTAGTTGCATTCAAAGTCCATGTGGTCAATACATAAAAAAGATTTTTTATTGCCACCTCTTTTATTATTTCTTGGCTCCAACTTCCTAGGTGCGTTTCACTGTTTCTCAAATGTAAAATCCTGACTCTGAGACTCTGGGACATGCCTTATACCCAATCAAAACTTCCCTAGTGCTTAGCCCAGGGTTTTGCTCATTGTTCTCCCAAAGTTGAATACGACTTGCTTGGATGAAACCACTCTAAGTGAGAAACATCCCATCACAGCAGTGTCACCTAGGGACGCCACTATCCAGCAATATTCCTACACAAATGTCATTTCTATGCTCATTCCTGTAAGAAACTTCCACTTGGGAAGAATAAAACTAGGCTGGCAATAGGCAGTGTCCTTACGGTACTGTCAGCTGCTCTCTCACCAAACATGGAAAGCAGACGCCCAGAGGGGATCAGGCAGCTCCTAAAGCTAACCCATCCATAAACATAGGATGCTACAATCTGATCCAAGAAAGCAATTATTGATTATACCCTTCTAAAACCAAAAGAAAAAAAAAAGTGCCCAATCAACCATAGTCAAAGAGATAACAACAGTGAGTTTCATGCTCAGGCTCATCCAGCTGAGTTCAAGGCCATGTTTGGCACCTTCTTGTTATACTGTCCACTGTAGCCACCACGTTACTGCATGTCAAATGCAGAAAGCTGATGATGGCATCGGCCACTGATACTGTTTTCACAACCTTTATTTGAAGAGATTTAATCTGCTCAGTTTAGGGCAGGAGCTGAGCTGAGCCCCTGAGAAGAAATTAAAATGCTAAATATTGTTAGATTAAAGTAACCTAACAGAAAGAGTTAATAAAAAAATTATTCTGCTTCGCTGCCTCCTTAAAAGTAGTAGCTTTTAGAGGTCATTAAATTCAAATTTACTTCCTACCATTTTTTAACAAAACCAAGTATCTAAAGATTTCTCTTCATAAAAATGTCTTTAAAATATGTAAAACCTCTATTTTGCTTATTAGATCTGGTCATCCCCTCACTGAATTCCTTCCACTCAAGGAAAAAATTAGTTTTCCCTTTCCCTCTCCCATTTTTGCTGGCATACCAACCTGATAGCCCCCAAACCTACAGAAATTGTTCGTCTGATGGACATTTTTTTTCTTTAGGAAATGACATAGTGACATAGGTAAAAGGTGATTTGGATAGACTGCTGTGTCACAAATTGTCAGGATCTGATTTGGAGACCTTGCTTTTGTCAAGAAAGACAGTTGGATGTCTGCTTTAAAGAAGTACTGGGAATATTTTCATCAAAGGTTTGAATTGAAAAACAGTAGGAGGTAAATATCTGAGATGTTGCCCAGAAAGACTGCTATATCTGTGCAATTACCATTAACAGAGGACAGCAGTGGTTCAATGAAGTAATTCAATCTGGTGGCCTACATTTTATCAGACAGCAATTTTGAGCTCTGACATAAAAGGCTGCCAAAAAAAAGGATTGGGTTCTTTTGTATGCATTTTCTCTCCCCTAATTCTATAAAACAGAATGTATTTGGTTCATAAAACCCAATGATGAATCTCTGAGCATTTAACAAAGGACTGAGATTTCTCTGATGAAAATATGCATTTTGACATTCTTCAAAGTGAGTTTTTGTATTTAGTTATCTAAGACAGAGAGAGGTATTAGGGTACAATAGTTTGGTATTATTTAAAACAGAGATGAAAAGGTAGAGAAAAATCCCAAGACATTACAAACATCAGGAAAATAGGTTTCTTTAAAACAGGTTTATTAAAGTATAAGTGAAACACAATTAATTGCTCATATTTAAAGTGTATAATTTGATAAATTTTGACAGGTGCATATTTCTGGAAAACCATCCTCACAATCATGATAATACATAGATCCATTACCTACAAAATCTTACTTTCATTCTTCCAAAATCCCTTCCTCTCAATCTTCTGTACCTAGCTCTCCAGGGAACCAGAGATGTATTTTATGTCATTACAGATTCATTCATTTTTTATAAATTGGAACCATACAGTATGTACTCTTCTGTGTAGTATTTCTACTCAGCATAATTATTTTGTGATTAATCCACATTATTTGTTCCTTATAGTATTCTATTGTATGGATACACCAATTCATCAATAAACTGATAATAGACATTTGGGCAATTTGCAATTTTTGGTCATTACAAATAAAGCTAT
Organism: Galagoides demidoff; assembly: GCA_963574575.1. Lineage (NCBI taxonomy): Eukaryota > Metazoa > Chordata > Mammalia > Primates > Galagidae > Galagoides > Galagoides demidoff. The sequence continues at coordinate 32,008 of CAUYQV010025733.1, read as the reverse complement.
CTCGAACATTCATATAAAGTTTTTGTATGGACATGTGTTGTCTTTGGGGTAAAAATCCAGAAGTGGTAGGACTTGATTATACGGTACAAATTTAACTTTTAAAGAAAATCCCAAATTGTTTTCCTAGGTGACTGGACCACTTTTAAAGGTGAAACATTTATATAATCTGGAAAACCAGAATATATGATTACATCCTTTGATATTCCCACCCACAGTGTAGAAGTTCGAGTTCTTCAATATCTTCATGAATGCTTGTTATGGTCATTTTCATTTCAGCCATTTTGATAGGTGTGCAATGTTATATAGTGGAATTTTAATTTGCTTTTCTGTAATGACACACAGCATGTTTGACTTGCTCATCTGCCAAATGTATATCTTCATTAGTGATTGTATATTCAAATATTTTGCCCATTTCTGAATTAGATCATTTGATTTCTCATTACTGAGTATTGAGATTTATATTTCCTCCTAGCCTGTGGATTATCATTATCTTTTGAAATATATATCTACTGGGTATAAAATTCTAGGTTGGCAGTAATTTGTCAGTAAAGATGTCACTACAGTGTCTGCCTGCACTTTTTTCAGATAAGAAATCTGCTGTCATTCTTATCTTTGTCCCTGCACATTTATACATTTGCACTTTCCCATTCTTGGAGCTATCTGTGAGAACTTCCTTTCTCACTGATTTTGAGCACTCTGATTCCAATATATCTTGGTGTAATCTTCTTCATATTTCTTATATTTAGATCTCTGAGTTAACAGTTTTGATCAAATTTGAAATTTTTTCAGGTACAATTTCTCCAAGTATTTTTGTCCTCTTTTTTTTTTTCTCTCCGTTGAGATCAGTATTCGGCTGTATTGCCTCATGTCGATGATGCCTTGCTTAATGACTAAATTCTCTATTCTGTTGGGGTTCTATTTTAGATAGTTTCTTTTCTTTTTCTTGCTTTTTTTTTTGGGACAAAATCTCACTTTGTCATCCTCACTAGAGTGCCATGGCATCATAGCTCACTGCAACCTCAAACTCTTGGGCTCAAGCAATTCTCTTGCCTCAGCCTCCCAAGTAGCTGTGACTACAGGTGCCAGCTGCAATGCCCAGCTATTTTTAGGACAGTTTCTTTTTATTTCAGATTAATACTGGGTTACAATATTTGCTTTTGTTAGGTAAGGTCCCTATTGTGCTCCTCCTCAACCAGGTGTGCCATATACACACGTTGTGCCTGTTAGGTGAAAGCACACCAATCCCCTTCCCTTCTTTGTCCTCCTCTGCCTCCCCATCTTGAATTAGATTGAGTTTTTCTCTTGTGTGGATGTGTATAAATTCATCTACCGGCTTCACAATTAGTATTGAATACACTGGACACTTGCTTTTCCATTCTTGTAATATATTACTAAGGGTTATATTTGCCAACTCTATTCAGATTAATACAAAAGATGTAAAGTCTCCACCTTTTTGTGGCTGAATAGTATTCCATGGTACACATACAGCATAGTTTATTAATCCATTCATGAGTTGATGGGCACTTGGGTTGATTCCATATCTTGGCAAGTGTAAACTGAGCTACAATAAACAATCTAGTGCAAATTGTCATTATTATAAAATGATTTTTTTTCCTGGATAGATACATAGTAATAGGATTACAGGATCAAATAGAAAGTCTATTTTGAGTTCATTGAGGATTCCCCATACTTCTTTCCAAAGAGGATGTATTAGTTTGCAATCCTACCATTTTAGATAGTTTCTACTGCTCTGACTTCAAGTTCATTAATCTTTTCTCCTGCAATATCTGATCTATTGTTAATTCCATATATTTTACATCTCATACCTTATAGTATTTATTCTAGAAGTTCTATTTTGGTCTTAAACTAAACTTTTTGAAGATATGGAATATAATTATATCTTTTATAATATCATTGTTTCTAATTTTAACATCTTTATCAGTTCTGAGTCAGTTTTAATTGATTGATTTTCTCCCCATTAGGTGGGTCATATTCTCTGGGTTCCTTACATGCCTATTAATTCTTTACTGATGTCACATAATCATTCTAGAATTCAGTTGTTACCTGAAAATAGTTTGATACTATGAGATTTTTTAAAAAGGTGTTAGGAGAGACTAGAGTACTCTTTAATCAAGAGCTAATTATTTCTCAATACTGAGGCAAGACCCTGCAATGTACTTAACTCAATTCCCCATGAATCAAGTGGTTTTCCAATCTCTATTGTGGAAATGGGGGACTGCTCCTGGCTGTGTATGTGTGTGCAGCACTACTTCCTCTAATCCTTTTGGGATGGTTCTTTCCCCCACCTCAGGTAGTTTGTTTAAAAACATGAGACAATTAATTGACTCTTTGCTGAATAACTAACAACTACAATCTGAAGATCTCTGGGGTTCTTTCCCTGTGTAGTTCTCTCCTTTCTACTACTCTGTCCTACAGATTCTTGCTACCGTATTCCTTCTAGGTTCTGAGTATCTTCTCCACTAGGTTCTCCACCTAGTACCCTATCTACATGGATGCCTGGAGATCTTTCAAGGTAGTGAGGTAGGACAGCCACAGGGATCACCCTGCTTATTTACTTTCTCTAGGGAACGGCTTTTATTACTTTATGTCCAGTGACTTGTGAACCACTGCTTCTTTAGTCAGTTTTTGTTGTTGTTTTGTTTCTGATAGGAGAGTGAATTTAGTCCCTGTTATTCTTGGCTGAAAGCCCAACTCTTTTCATGACTATTTTTCTTTAGTTATGATATAGTATATTATGACTTAATCTGATTGACTATAAATGTCATGAAAAGAGAGACTTTATCTGCTGTATTCACAGAACCCAAAAGAGAAACTGGTTATCACATATCTGTTGAATTTATCAATGAGAATGAAGATGCTAATTACAAACATACAGTTTAACATAGAAGATCTTCTTTAAGAAATGTCTCACACATTAAGTGTAGATTTCTATCATTTAAAACACTTAAGAAACAAAAGAAATTCTGGTCTGCTATAATTTTTATTTGTTTGTTTGTTTTTTTGAGACAATAGTCTCACTTCGTTGCCCTGGATAGAGTGCATGGCATCATCACAACTCACAGCAACTCCAAACTCTTGGGCTTAAGCGATCCCTCTTGCCTCAGCCTCCTGGGTAGCTGGGACTATAGGCATATGCACCACCATGTTCAACTAGTTTTTCTTTTTTTTTCTATTTTTATTAGAGACTGGGTCTCATTTTTGCTCAGGCTGGTCTCAAACTCTGGAGCTCAAGCAATTCACCTGTCTCAGTCTCTCAGATTATAGGCGTGAGGCGCCAAGCACAGCCTGGTCTGACAGTCTTTAGTCTAACTGTCTCTTCTGAGCTCAAATGATTCAGAAAAGAATGTCCACTAGGAAGAAGAATAGCATTTTGCTATGGGAATCAGTAAAATAGTTTTTGTGTTTCTATGTTCATTCTTGACCTTTACGTAATATTCTAAAAGTAAGAGATCTTTTTGCAATTTGGATCAGTAAATTTTTTGTTTCTCTGTTTACTTTTGACCTCTGGGTGAAAATTTAGAATTAAAGCAATAAGCTCTCTATCTGTATGTCTGAGGGTGTGTAATTAAGAAAGGCCAGTACTTTTCATTGTACATGTGTAATGTTTTCCTACCTCCAGATGGTATTAATAATAAGATTATTGAGTCTCTGAAACTAAAGAAGTTTTATTCTAAAAAGCTTATTGAATACAAATGCTTATAGAAATGAAATATTCCTAAAGTTCCCAGAAAACAAAACTAAATTTCTACAACTTTAAATATACTAAATTTTAAAAAAACTTCTTAAATAAACCAACTCAAGTTCACTTAATTTAGATTTAACTTTACCAGGCAAGATTAGTTTAATAAATTTTGGCTGGATAAAAACAGCTGTGTTGTCTTCATCAGTGTTAAGTCTGAGTCTACATTTTAGCACCACTTGAGATATTCTATACATACATATTTCTACACACAGGTTTACTGAACAAATAAGCTAGCATTATTTCTATTTTATGTTGAGGTTTATATTCATTTGTCTCTATGGTTAAACAAATTGCATCAACATTATGATAAGCTTTATTTCAACAGTAATTATATTCTGTTAATTAACATTGAGCATAATTTCTAAGATTTTTAAGTAATTTATAAAACTTTAGACTGATCGTGAGATAATGGATGAATATTCATTGGATACCTACGTGATTTCTAATTAAGAAAGAATAGTGAAACAATCACGAACCATAATTTAAATTTTTTCCTTTTGCTTTTTTAATTTTAATTTCTTTATTTACTCATTTATTTTGAGAGAGTCTCACTTTGTGGTCCTAGTAGAGTGCCATGTCCTCACAGCTCACAATAATTAGCTATGCATCAAACTCTTGGGTTCAAATGATCTTCTTACCTCAGACTCCTGAGTAGCTGAGATTACAGGCATCTGCCATAATATATGGCTATTTTGAGAGACGGGGGTCTCTCTCTTGCACAGACTGGTCTTGAATGCCTGAGTTCAAGTGATCCACCTGCTTTGGCTTCCTAGAGTGCTAGATTACAGGCATGTGCCAGCACATGTGGTGCCACTTTTTATTTTTGTAATCAATAGAGAACCCTCTCTTTGGGTCATGTTAATGAATGTTTTTATTCTTGCCACTCTATAGAGTTGTAGAGATGTGTGTGGCTGTAGACAGTTGATTTATTCATGATCTCTGCTAAAATGCTAACACTGAAAAGGTAGATCACAATTATCCCACTATGTTTTTATGTGAAATAGAACTTAGTTACTTTGGTTAAAAATTGCAACTAATATAAGAAAGCAACATCGTATCTAGGGAGCAACAGTTTCACACAAATAGAACTCTGGTTTGTGCTTCTGGTTTTCAAAGAAAACAGCATTTCTGCCCTAAAGCAGTTATTTTTGAAAACTTTTAGTTTCCAGGTAACTTTCACTGTCACAACTTTATTAAAAGTCTCAGTTTATGTTGCGCCTGTAAGAGTGTGTAGGGATAACGATACATATTTACAGCACTGAAAATCAGAACTAAAAAATTTTTAAATGCTTACTTAATGATTCATTCCACACTAGCCATAATGAACACATTGCATGACATCAGTCTTTTTATTTATTTTTTTCAAGACAGAGTCTCACTATGTCACCCTCGGCAGAGTGTAGTGGCATCACAGCTAACAGTAAACTCAAACTTTTGAGTTTAAGCGATTCTCTTGTCTCAGTCTCCCAAGTAGCTGGGACTACAGGCGTCTGCCACAACACCTGGGGTTTTTTTGTTTGTTTGTTTTGGTTGCAGTTGTTATTGTTGTTTAGCAGACCCAGACTGGGCTTGAACCCACCAGCCTTGGTGTATGTGGCCAGCGCCCTACTCACTGAGCTACAGGCACCGACCCAAGATTACTCTTAACATGTTGGTTTGTTCCAATATATGAAAGCACATAATGAAATTAAAAGATAGAAAGTGAGTTTTATTTGCCTTGGTTTGAAATATCTGAGTCCAGAAAGCAATGAAATGTGTGATAATAAAATCTTAGCAGTCTCAATGGCTTTGTTTACAGTTTTGTTCAAAACCTTCTCTTTCAAGCCTTAGCACAGTGGCTCAGTCCTATCATCTTAGCACTCTAGGAGGCAGAGGTAAGTGGACTGCTTGAGGTCAGGAGTTCAAGACCAGCCTAAGGATGAGCGAGATCCCGTTTCTACTAAAACAGAAAAACTGGCCAGGTGTTGTGGTGGATGCCTATTGTCCCAGCTACTCAGGAGACTTAGGCAAGAGGATTGCTTAAGCCCAAGAGTTTGAGGTTTTTGTGAACTTATGACACCACAGCACTCTATTCCAGGCAATAGAGTGAGGTCTGTCTCAAAAACAAACAGAACAAAATAGTTTTTTTTTTTCCTTGAGACAGGGCCTCTGCCTATCTGTAACCTGGGCTGGAGTGCAACTCCTGGGCCCAAGCAATTCTCCTCTCTCAGTCTCCTGAGTAACTAAGACTATAGGTTTGTACCACCATACACAGTTAGTTTTCTTATAATTTTTGTAGAAAAAGGGTCTGGCTTTGTTACCCCAACTGTTCTTGAATTCCTGGCTTCAAGCGATCCTCCTACTTTAGCCTCCTAAAAGTGCAAAGCTTATTCTTTATTAGCATGTTTTGCACACTACAGAAATAACCACATGTCCTTGTTAGTTACATTATTCTCTGAACTCTCATCAGATTTTTTACTGTAAAACATTGGTAAGTGATAAATTAACTACAGCCATTTAAATCTGTCATTTATACATTCTTTTTTATTTTATTCTGATGTATTCATGAAAGTTATACATTCAGCAACAAGCTAGGCCACAGTTACAGCCTTAAACACAGAATGACGGTCTCAGAGCCTCCAAGATAAAGGGCTAACATGAGGTACTTCAAATAACTAAGCCTTCAAAGAATAAACCTTTGGATATGGGCTTCTGATGTCATTACTTAAACAACTTTAAGATGAGACAGTGGGTTGAGTCAGGATTTCTACAACTCTTTTAGTTGAGAATTTAATGAGAAATTTAAGAGATTTAATACCCCAAGAAGCAGTGGAACATGAGTTATAGAATGAACTGATAAAGAATGATTATCATTTTTGTTTTGAATATTGTTGATGTTATTTTAAAGTTCTGGTTTCTGTGTGTATAAGGAAGATCTTTCTCATTTTTCTTAAGCAACCTTTAACTTATAGCAATTCTGCTTTTAGAAACCAAAATAATTTTAAATATCTTACTCTGACACCCCAGAATTCAGAAACGCTCCATCTTCTTACTTTCATAGCAATATAGTTATTTATGTAGGTTAAATGCAGTGGTTATCAACCTTCCTAATGCTGCAGCCCCTTACTGCAGTTCCTGTGGGTCATGACCCACAGGTTGAGAACTGTTGCATTAGGATCAGTCTTTCTATTTACCAAGAGGAATATGGAAAAATTTGCAGGCCTTGTTGGAACTGTCATATTTGTAAGTAATGCTCATTTCACCATGTGTATCACAAGGAACTAAGGGTGATGTTATACAGAGAGTTATTACTTACAGAACTCTCCCAGAAAAATTAGCCTGGTACTTAATTTTATAGGGTCCAATCTCACAGATGGGAAGAAAGATCACTTCTTAGAAGGCTACCTTGGGATATTTTGGGAACCTCAACAAGAAAGAAATTCATCCAAATTTATAGGTACTGCAGGAGATAGAAAGACTTTCTTAGGCTTGACTTTCCAGTCTCAGGACAACAAATAGCAGAAAATATTAAAAGTGCAACATGACAAGAGAAACTCAAGTCAGTTCAAGCTGGGAGAAATGAGAGAGAGAGAGGGAAGAAAAGAGGGGGATTGGTGAGCTCCCACCTAATGGGCACAATGTAAGGGCATAGAGCACATTTCTTGGGTATGGGACACAACTACAACAGATACTTTACCCAACAAATGCAAACACTGTAACCTAATTGTACCCTCATATTAATCTGAAATAAAGAAAAAAATAAAAGTGCAATTTGAGATTCCTTGTAAAAATACTCAACAAAAAACTTTAAGAGGCTTATATACTAAATTAACACTCTTGGTATACCTATGTAAACAATTAGGCCAAATTTAATGAAAACAAACTGTTCTTTGAGAGTACTTTTCATCATATAAGAGAATATTTGTGCTTCAAGGCAACACTATGCATTATCACTTTCTGATTCTATGGGAGCTATTTTATGACTTTGGAAGTTATAGGTTAAATCAGAACAATGTGAAATAAATATTGTCTATAATGAAGTAAATTCCATCTTGTCAGGTAGAGCCTCAAATTTCCTTTAAAGTTGAATTCAGTTCTGCCAGTATTTAGCACACTCATTTCGATATTCCTAATCTATAACTGTTGCTTTTCTTTTGACTGGTTATAATGCTTTTTTTTTTTTTTTGAGACAAAATCTTAAGCTGTCGCCCTGCATAGAGTGCCATGATGTCACAGCTCACAGCAACCTCAAACTCTTGGGCTTAAGCAATTCTCTTGCCTCAGCCTCCCAAGAAGCTGGGACTATAGGCAACCACCACAACACCCGGATATTTTTTTGTTGCTGTTGTCATTGTTGTTTTAGCTGGCCCGGGCTGGGTTTGAACCTACCAGCCTTGGTGTATATGGCTGGCACTCTACCCACTAAGCTATGGGTGCTGCCAATAAAATTTTTTAAATAGGTAAATTTTGTAACATATAAGAGTCATGGGGGTAGCACCTATGGTTCAAGGAGTAGGGCACCGGCCCCATATCTTGGAGGTGGTGGGTTCAAATCCTGACCCTGGCCAAAAATAGCAAAAAAAAAAAAAAAAAAAAAAAAGACTCATGATTCTACTTGGTTGTTCCCCCCCCCCTCCAAGAGATGAGGGTCTCACTAATATTGCCCAGGCTAGAATGCAGTGGCTATTCACAGGCATGATCATAGCAAACTATAGCCCTGAAATCCTGGGCTTAAGCAATCCTCCTGCCTTAGCCTTCCAAGCAGCTGGGACTACAGGTGTGTATGACTATTTCCAGCTCCTACTCTTTTACTGAAAACAATCTTTGAAAAACCTCGATAATTAAACAAACCTTTACTACAGTAGAATTGTATTATTGTGTCAACAAATCCTCTTGGACTATTTATTTTGAGGGGGTAGCATTAGAATCTTTTTTTTTATTATTATATCATAGCTGTGTACATTAATACTATCATGGGGTACAGTGTGCTGTTTCCATAAACAATTTGAAATACCTTCATCCAACTGCTTAACATAGCCTTCATGTCATCTTCTTAGTTACTGTGTTAAGACATTTAATATTCTACATTTAGAGAGATTCACATGTATCCTTATAGGATGAACCATAGGCATGATCCCACCAATCACCCTCCCTTCCGCCATCCTCCCCCCTCCCCTCCTTCTCCACTTTCCCCATATTCTTGGGTTAAAATTGGGCTTTCATAGGAAAGCTATAAATTAGTTCCATATTTGGGCTGAGTACACTGGATACTTTTTCTTCCATTCTTGAGATACCTTGCTAAGAAGAATATTTTCCAGCTCCATCCATGTAAACATGAAGGAGGTAAAGTCTCCATCTTTCTTTATGGCTGCATAGTATTCCATATACCACAATTTATTGATCCATGCATGGGTCAATGGGCACTTACAATCTTTTATCTTTCTGAAAACGTTCTACTTTCACAAACTATCAGTCACCAAAGGATGCTTAGATAACCAAATTTAAAGGTTTTGGAGATGTGTACTATATCCAAAAATTAGAAAAAAGATATGGTTTTGACAGTCACTTACCTACATATATGTACACATGAGCATTTTAAGATTTTATAGTGAAATTGTATCACTGCTCCAAAATTGTACACTGGCTTAATCTAAGCTCTGAAATTATGAGTGATCTTAATTTATAACAGGCATAGCTTTCTTTCAAAACCTGAAAAGTGAGCTATGTACATAGACAACTGCAGAGCATTCAGTTTTCATGATTTGAAACTGAAGCCCTAGGAAGTGAAAAGCTTTATATGTGACAGCTTAAATGCTTGTAATCAACATAATTGGCAGCACTATGACCTGAATTGACTTTTAAAGAACTATAATATATGTGTAACAATCAGGGATCTTTTATTATTCAGGCTCACGTTTGCAATTTCATCATGTTATAGGACCAAATGAGGACAGAAGTTGAAAAATTGACGATTGTAGAAAATTAAACAATACATAAATAATTCAACTGGTTCAAAATAACAAATGAACTAAGAATGAGAGTATTGCTTATAACAAAAAAAAGACTTAATTCAAGTATGTAACAAAGAATATATTATAAAAATAAATATATAGGAATGAAAATTATAAAGATACATGATATCATAATCAAAATCAATGAAAGTATGGTCAATGAAGTTCAAAAGTTAACAACAAAACATCCAGTACAAAATAATACAATGTACACATTATAGCAGGAAAAGATGCAAGGTAGATTTTTCTTTTTCTTTAAGAGTACTAACATCTTAGCCTTTGAACTCTGAAAAAATATCACAAAACTTTAGCAATCAACCACTGAGATACAGCTTAGGTTGTATGGTTTGACAATTAGGGAAACCCAACTCTAACCACTCTCCTTGTTTAGGAAGACTAAGAAATATTTTAGTTTGTTCTTCTTTAGAAGCTTATAAATCTTTTACAAGGTTTACATAATGAGCTAGCTTTACGTAAGTTTTACTCATTTCAGCAAGACCATTACAAGGGTGCTTAGGCAGGGAATAATTGACACCTTGAGTTGTACAAACCATTCCTAAACATGCACCGTCCCTCATCAGTGGAACAACGGCCTATTTCCCATAACAGTAGGAAAAGGTAGGTTATTGACAGGATCCTATCACAAAAGGTTAAAAGTGAATTTTCTCTTTGGGGGCTAAAAACGGAAAGGAAAAACTCTTTTTTTTTTTTTTTTTGAGACAGAGCCTCAAGCTATCCCCCTGGGTAGAGTGCTGAGGCATCACAGCTCACAGCAACCTCCAACTCCTGGGCTCAAGCGAGTCTCCTGCCTCTGCCTCCCAAGTAGCTGGGACAACAGGTGCCCACCACAATGCCCAGCTATTTTTTGGTTGCAGCTGTCATTGTTGTTTGGCGGGCCCAGGCTGGATTTGAACCCATCACCTTAGGTGTATGTGGCTGGCACCTTAACCACTTGAGCCACAGGTGCTGAATCGAAAACTCTTGGGAGTAATAAGAGAAATATGACCCATCATGGGCTTATGTGAGTTCTTGGTGGGTCTCTGTAACACTATCTACATGATTCAGATTATCTCCAATTTCTTTCTGAGGCAGTCCGGCTGTACATATAACTTATCACTTGTTCTTCTGGCAACACTGTATGAAATGTGATGAACATATGAAATATTAGGAGTATACTAGGAACCACAGCTGTTATGCCTTCCTGCATTTTTAATGGCTTCTTAAAATCAGAGGCCACTATGAACAGCATATTAAGACAGAAAACACTACAATTATCTGGCTTCCACTCCATTCCAAATCTGTTATTATGTTACAATTTATAAGCCCTAATAGACAGACATCACCTTTGGTGATGCTTCTACTTGAAAACAGCCACCATTCCTGCATCTGGATTTATTACCAGGGAGTTTTCCATGGAGCCTAAAATGGTTTGTTTGTTTATTTTTTTCATCCTGCAAACTAGACACCTAAGATTTCATAGCAGAGATTAAGTAAAATATAAGAAAGGTCCTTTTAACATGACGTTAGTGAAGCTAATTACTAAAGGAAAATTGGAGAAAATTTATTAAGCTACTAAGCAAATTAAGGCTTGTTAATAGTCATTTTATAATGCCAATCCTTGGGTAACTATGTTGGTCTTTTCAAGTATATATGCAGAGGACCTTACAGTTTATTAATTATGCTAGATCTAAACAATTTTTCACCAGGGTGCTGTGTTTAAAATGACACTGTATTTTAAATGGATAAACATTTTTACATGAGTAAAATGCATTTTAAATGTTTGGCTCCCAAAGTCAAGCACTGAGAGATAAGTGAACTGTCTCAAACTATCTAAGCCTCCAATAACTCTTGTTTACTGCCAGAGCTGACTATAGGAAAATGTGACACTTGGAGTTAAAATAGCACTTTTGCTGTTTAACAAGCCCCAGTTGTGTTTTTTAACCTCTTTTGAAATGATACTCTTGGTGTTTCACCAAGCTGTAAGTTTCTTATGCAATGTATTATGGGGCATGTAATCTACAATTTCAAGAAAAACAGATTTTTTTAAGTAGTTAAACAAAGGAATGAGTCCTTTGATTGGAAAGGTTCTGATTGATACTCAATAAAACTCTAGGCCAGTTAAATCTATCAAAATAAAGGCTGTATGGCTAGTTGGAATAAACCTTCAGGTTTGACACTGCCGTGGGCTCATATCAACTAAAGCAATGTTTCTGTAATTTGGAAATCTCCAATAAGCATAAGACAACCTTCCTTAAAGTTAGTTTCAGAAAAAAGACATGAAAATAAAAATGACCTTATTTTTTGAATTTCATGGCAGTTGCTTGTCCACTTCCCCTGGAATAGTCACTAACACTGCAGCATCTCTATGACCTGTTAGATTGGCTAGCTATAGAACAGGATAAGCCAACTGCCAACTGAATGATGCAAATTAAAATGCCATTAATATTGCATTATTAATATGACTAGTAAAATACATCAATTTCAAAGAAAGGAAGAATTAATTGGCCACTCAATTGAAATTTAGACTTCTTTCCTCACGAACACCCAAGAGCAGTGTTTATTAAGCAGTACTGAGTACTTGTAGCTAGGACAGCCAAGAGAGGAAGTAAAACCTGTAAAAAGCACTGGTCCCACTTGCTAGATTTTTAGCTGTATGATAGGTATGATTCTGAATTCTGAAATATTAGAACTGAAGAGCCTTCAGCAATTCTCCTGTCCAGTGGCTCCTTCCATCTTTTTTCACCAAAATGATTTTTATTCTCCACATCTGAGGGATTAGATTGGAGGAAGGGAGGATAGAGAGACCCCAAAGCTTGTAAGTACCTAAGTTTCATCTCTTCTCCTTACCTACAGTTTATAACAGCAATAAGAGAGATTCCTGTAGACAGCAAATGTTCAAAAATACCCTACTCCTTCACATAAACATTGAAATAATAAAAGTTAAAACTATTGGTTGCAATAATCCTTTTTTGTTTGATTATCCTTCACCAAATTTCTCACAGTTCTCTTGTACTGAATGAAAAAGTTGAAGGTGAAGATGGTATGCAGGCAGAAGACAGTATCTACAGGATGGGCTAGAAAGGTCATCTCATTGTGAAAATGGTATAAATGTATAAATTGACTAAATGCTCACCAAAATTTAACTTACATTGTTCTTTTAATTGGAGTATGGCTGCTCCAGCTCACTGATCCTATACTCAAAATTAACATGTTAACAGATCAAAACCTTAACAAAAAGAGTAAGAATTAGAAATGGAAAATAAAATAATATTTTTGGCTTAAGGCCCTTGAAATTAGAGAATTTATCTGTGCCATAGGATGGAGTATATTACAATGCAGATACTTATCAATAAATAAATAATGGCCAATAATTCATTTAGTGAGAGTTAGTTACTAATGCATATAAAATGTTAGAGTCTTATTTGAGGAAAAGTGCTAAAAATTCTCCATCTGATCTATCTTAAATATAAGTATTTTCACATGTGATAAGTGAACACTTAACTTGCAAAATCCTCTCAAAACATCACTAGCATGTACTAGAAGATAAGGAAAACTATTTCTTCTACCAGGCATAGCGGCTCACGCATGTAATCCTAGCACTCTGGGAGGCCAAGGCAGGTGTATTGCTTGAAGTCAGGAGTTCAAGACCAGCCTGAGCAAGAGCAAGACCTGGTCTCTACTAAAAATAGAAAAATTAGCTGGGCACTGTGATGCAATCCTGTATTCCCAGCTACTTGGAGACAGAGGCAAGAAGATGGCTTGAGCCCAAGAGTTTGACATTCCTGTCAGCTGTGATGCCATGCCACTCTACCCAGAGCAATAGAGTAAGACTCTGTCTCCAAAAAAAAAAAAAAAAAAAAAAAGAATACGAAGAAGAAAAGAAGAAAAAGAAACCTCAACAACAAAAAAGAGGACTATTTCTTCTTCTTGGGATAGGACTGCAATCAAGACCATGTTGACAGACCTGCCCTTCTGAGACTAAAACTGATAGGATAGAACTCTTATAAATAATTAGGTTCTTTGGAGAGCTAAAATCCTATTTAAATTCATGGTGTCAACTGTATCTAGAGGTAATCAAATATGTGCATTTGATGTAGATGTTTCTTTTTACTGAATGACGGAATTTTGCAGCTCCCAGAACCAAGGGTCTAGTCATCGGCTGTTAACATCAGTAAATACAAAGAACTAAATATCCTGTGACTCCTAACTGAAGCACACAACAGTATCTATGAAGCATTCTTGCCAAAAACCAAACCTAAATCCAATCTAGCCACCACTAAATCTAAGAATCAGCCTACAGGATTCCCATTTAAACGAGTTATTATATATATTTATAAAACAATCAGGAAATCATGAAAGAGAAATCTTATAGATACACAAGTTAAAACAGTAGAGGGCCATCATACTCTGGGCTTATTAAATTAAAAAAACTCAAGTTTCAACTTCAGTCCAAAATTATACAAATTCTTATTGAAACTTGGCTACTAAATTTTCATCCTCCTTGATAATATTAGTTTTCCTGCACACTGATCAAAACTATTAATTTGAATGTTTAAATAAAAGAATACACTCTCTAATGAATACGTATGTACATACAGTGCATCAGAAAAATTTAAAGGCATCACAAAGGGAAGAAGTTAAGTGTAAATTCCTTGAGAGAAGAAAGCCATGGCTTTTTAATTCTCTAACTTATCACTTACAACAGTGCCTGACATAGAACTGGCATATTAAGACAAAAAGTCAGGAGTATCTATTAAAATAAAAACTCAAGTTTAAAAAACAATTGTGGGGTTTTATTTGTTTGTTTGTTTGTTTTCTACAGCATTTATTAAGCCACCCATTCTGGCCAGGGTCATGGTGGCTCATGCCTGTAATCCTAGCAGTCTGGCAGGCCCAGATGGGAGGACTGCTTAAACTCAGGAGTTCCAGATAAGCCTGAGCAAGAGTGAGACCCTGTCTCCACTGAAAATGGAAAAACTAAGTGAGTGTGATAGTACACACTGTAGACCCAGCTGTTTGAGAGGCTAATGTAAGAGGATCACTTGAGCCCATGAGTTTAGAGGTTTCTGTAAGCTTCATGATGATGACATGGCACTCTACCCAGGGTGACAGAGTGAGACTGTCTCAAAAAATAACAAAATGCACCTAATAACAAGAAGCAGCTATAATTAAACAAAATAATCACAAATCAGTTTTGGAATTCAGTACAAATTATAGCAAAGGAAAACAGGAGATTATTTCAAGGGTTTACAGTCAATAACTTAGAAAGGGCAAAAGACTATTCCCTTTATAGTCTTTATAATTCTGGATAGAAAGCCACAGGTCACGATTTTCACCTGTCTGTTTCCAGCACTATCAATACAACTTAAGTAATTCAACTGCACAGGAAAACAGTAATTACATAAATCTCATTTTAAGATGTGTAACACTAGATAGTTTTCCTTTATTATATAATGTGGTAGTTTTAATCCCTAGGTAGAAGTGATTTAGTTTCTTTGATAATTTTAAAGTGTTGATTACTATATGTAATCCAAGTGAGGAGGATGAAAATTATTAGTTGAGAATCCTTAAGTGAAATCACTGGAGTTTATGAAAGCAGGATCCAAGCTATTTGAGGCTATAGTACTAAGACACTTAGATTCAAACCTGGAAGTAGACTGAAAATTATTTGAATCACTTGACTAAAGGCAAGGCTTTATGTCCCCTACACCAGGGATCAAGTTCAGCCTGGCTGGTAAGTTCCCCCACTGGTGGCTCCCAACTCTTCATTGAGTAAAATGCTTGTAAAAAATGAGTCCAGGGAGGCGCCTGTAGCTCAAAGGAGTAGGGTGCCAGCCCCATATGCTGGAGGTGGCAGGTTCAAACCCAGCCCCAGACAAAAACTGCAAAAAATAAAAATAAAAAATAAAAAAATAAATAAATAAATGAGTCCAGATCTTTCCTATAATGCTACATTAGACCTGGGCCAGCAAAAGATGTTTCCACTGGTCTTTTTACTCCACTGCCTTCAACAATCTCATTCATGCATGTTAGGGTATCTGCTTTTTTACCTGGTGTCAGAGAGGAACAAACATGATACAAACTCATAAAATTTGAATATATTCAACAGATCTTGTTTAACCTTCCAACCCAACCCAAAGAACTATTAAGCAGTCTTTAAAAGTCTCAAGTGCTTCAAATGTCTCTAAGGGAGAAAAACACACAAGTAACGTTAATAAATAAATGAAAGGGAACAAGTATAATTTGTGGACATGTCATCATATAGGATCACCCAGGATGAGTATTTTATGTTCACATACAGAGTGGGTTGGCATATGGCTGACCAAACACAAAATGCTACGTTCCTGAGAAAGGTACAAGAAGAATATAGCAAGAATAACAGGTAAAAATTACAAAACCTATTTTTGTATCATTAGTTTTTATCACTAATGACATTAGATAGCCATTTAATGAGACTAAGCTTACTCCATTATATGCCATAATGTGAATAGAAGGAAATATTGTTTGATATTATATGGTACTGTTCTATGTGCTTAAATATCTTATCTCATTTAAAATTCACAACTCTAATAAGTACCAATTAGGAAAGGGAGAGAATATAGCTTAAAACACTTAAATTAAAAAGAAAATGTGTTCACCGCAATGGCTTTTAAAAAAAGAAAGAAAATCCTACATACACGCCAACAAATTTTACTTTTCTTGCCAAAAAAAAGCAAATCAATTCCAACTAGTCTATACTTTCATTTATATTTAGAAAATGAGCTGAGCATGAGTATGCAATGAATATATATGTGTCTTTCTGTGTGTATAACACCCACATCATTCAAAACCTCCCCAAAATGTGGAAAGTTTGTTCCAATCCTTCTCTATTTTGTCTACTTTAAGAATTCTTTGCAATATGCTTATGTAAATACTGATTTTAGCTGCTGTTCTCATTTCTCAAATCTTTCACTTTTAAATGGATTGTAAAAGTGACAGACTCAGGCAGATATCTTTGGAACACAAACCAAGAAGATAAAAACAAATACAACCAGATCAAAAACAAAGCCTTCTCTTTTACACCCTTTAACATATCATTACTGATGAATTAAAAGAACTGTAAAAGTAAAATATACTGGCTACAGCTAAAGGGATCTGTGTGTGTGTACACAAGCATCCACATGCATGTATAAATGCATATACTCAGGTTTGTGTCTGTTTTGGTAGCACACACACTGAAAAGCATTATATCTTGGTTCACTAAAAGCTCCAGGAGTATAAAATCTAAATTAAGGAAGATCCTGAAGTTAGAGTAATGTTGGGCCATGGGAACAATTCCAGTTTGTTAAACTCAATAGGTGTATGCCTTCGGTTTTCTTGTACTGGAATTTGCATTAAGGTTCAATTGCATTAGTAGGTCATTGACTCTACAGGTGATCTACCTCTTTTCACATTCCAAAGAGGTGCTAAAGAGGATTTCGGATAGAGTCTAAAAATCACCATTGAACTTACCTGACACTGAGTATTCTTTACTTACATAAGTAAAAAACTATTATAACATTACAGATCACAAAGCACCGCATGTTAGCAAAGAACTAACACTATATATAAGCTGTGAACATGTCATTTCCACTTAAAAGTGTGAAACTCATCAATTTTGATGTTAGTACTGAAATTAAGTATTACATGTGATACTGTTGGAATAATAATGAAAATAGAAGATACTTTTGATGTGGACTTGGCAACAAAGTACAGATTTGTACTTTGATAACATAACAATCGCATTATTAGAAACACATTCTAAGTAGGAAATTTTTATCATATTTGAGAGCTGAACATACATCTGGTACATATCTTCTTTGTGTAAGCTAATAATACTACAGATATTTATATAATCTTACTTTTACATAAGCAAAGTAAACCTGTAAGTAATTTTAACAAAATAAGGAAAAACCTTTATACTAATCCAGTATTGTGTAAAAGTATTTTAAATGCATAATTAAAGATTCTTTACTCATTATAATATATTACTAGAGAATAAAAACCATTCTGGGAACTAGAGAAAAAAGAATAAAAAAAATAATGAAAATCTCAGTATTTCTAAACATGACTTTCTTTTTCTGGGTGATCATATAATAAAAAAGATACTAAAATGTTCAGTGTAGAAGTGATCAAAGTAAAGGTTGTGGCTTTGGCCTTTCTTTTGCTAAAGAAAGCAAAGAAGGAGAATTTAGTTTTTGGACAGAGAATAGATATCAGCACTCTCCAGATTTTACTTCCAGCATTTCAACCCACATCCAGCCTGGTGTGAAAAGATGGCAGATGGGACCACGTCTGTTATTTCGACTGCTAAAGCAGGATATTGAATATATCCTGCTTGTTTCTATCAGCATGAATATTCAGCCACAGTAAGTAGAAACAAGGATAAGTGTGCTAACTGTACTGAGCAGGTACCAAATTTTCTTTATCCTTTTTCTCTTAATACTATAAACTAAGACAAGAAAAATCAGTATCTAGAAAATGCCACTTCTGACATGCTTGAAAGAGATTCATTATTCAATAGAAAGATTCTGGTTTTCATACATTTAATATAAATATATTGAGAGAAATATGTGGGCAGGAGAAAACCAGCAAAATTAACATATTGAGGAGAAAAGTTAGAAGCAATTAAACAATCAGCAATTATTTTCACTTTATTTCATTTACATGATTTCATTGTTTTCTCAGAAAATGCTAAGGAGGCAAACATTACAGTTTCAGTGTTCTTCATTCAGAATACCAGTCAGGTTCCTTTATGTATTATAATAAACTTCTACCCTGGCATGTCATCATAGTCTGTACATAATGCTTATTTATAATTCTTTCCCATTTTTATGTGAAAAGGATTATTAAATCCAAAAAGGGTAATTTTGGTGTAAGTGAATATAACAAAGTGACAATCTCCACAAATAAATTATAAATTCATGAGTATCACAATATTATGAT
Organism: Galagoides demidoff; assembly: GCA_963574575.1. Taxonomy (NCBI): domain Eukaryota; kingdom Metazoa; phylum Chordata; class Mammalia; order Primates; family Galagidae; genus Galagoides; species Galagoides demidoff. The sequence goes on along the minus strand of CAUYQV010025733.1, from coordinate 13,291 downwards.
AATCCCTGAAGTATGTCACCCTAGCCCTACCTTTCTTGAAGGACAGAGATTAAGGTTAAGAAATAACATAATATATGTGTTTTTGCTAAAATGAGGCATGCAATTATTGCTAAACAAAACAAAACAGAAAAAACCTAAAAGCCACCTACCTAGACTGTGAAGGAAAACATCCATTAAAACACTATCCCTCATTTTTTTTTTAAAGGAACTACTCATTGTATATGCAGAGAAGTTCTGCAAGAAATCCGGAAAATTAGTAAGTATCAATGCATTATCTGAATTCCATTCTCCACCATGACACTTCTTACCAAAAAAGCAATTATGTAGAAAAGATGTCAGAAATCAATCAGGTTTCTCTGTATCAGCTCTTTATACTTCCAGGAAAGGAGCAAATGTCCTGGGTACTGGGAAACAGGTATACATCTCAAACTGACCAATGATACCTAGGGCTCTGCATGTTACAGATTTTACAAATAAAACAACTCTTAATAAAGGATGGAAATCAATCTGCTCTTTAGGATTGAGAGGGAATTTCTTGTATTTTTTTCACATCCCAATGAGCATTCACTACAGAAGTAAAGCAATGCCAATACAAGGCAGATATGGGGAAGTTGAGAGACTTACGAAGTAGCCTGTTCCCAAGCTGGAAGGAGCTGAACTCTGCAATAAAGCATAAAGACAAAGTAGAAAATCAGCAATGGTTTTTAACACGTTCCAATCCACACAGCTCATTACCAGCCCTTTGCAGGCTTTTCATCACTACATCACATCACCAGTGTATGCTGCTCCTTGTCATCTGCTACTGATACAAACATCGTGTTGCTTAATTTTCCCCTTTACATCTCTCAACAACTCAGAGATGCTAACGTGCTGTTTACTGAATTCCAAGCTTCTGCGGTGGACGTAATTGCCAATTTATTTGACAGGCAGCTGGGTAATGAATTAATGATGGCATTTCGCCCTGCACTGAGACTAAACAGGCATGCATCAGCTTGCCTCCCTGACTTGCTGACATTCAATGCCCTGGTCTCAAGCTACTCAGTTTTGTGGCCACAAAGGGGCAGGCAAGAGAAAAAAGCCCATACTGACTTGAAAATAAAAAGCCCAATGGGTTTGGATGACTTTTCCAGTGCATGACCTACTTGCCAGTTGATTCCCTAAAGGCACCAGTTAGTACACACAACACACACAGTGTTTTTCAAAAATGAGACATTTTGTAAACATAATTAGAAGACTAAAATGCAAAGAAAGTGTGGGCAAAGGGAAGCAGTGAAAGCACCATTTTCTGAAGGGTTTAGTCACAAGAGTTATCAACTTAGGTTGCCAGAGTTCTGACACACAGGGAACTTAACAATAGTAATTCTGTGAGGAATGGAGGACGTCATTTATTTAGGAAAAGTAACCAAAAAGAGAACACATGTTTTACACTTGTCTGAGATTCTTTTTTTTTAATTTTTAGCAGTCTCTTTGAGATTGAGAGGACCCAAAAAGCTTAAAATGAAAATAGATCTAATGCTGAGTCAGTCTCCAGGTCTTAGCTAAGCATCCTTGCACCAGCAAAACCATTTCCCTGATGATCATGGGTTGGCTGTTACACCTTCCCTGAGCACAGTGACCTCTGCCCTGATGCAAATAGTTAACTCAACTCACTTCCAGCTCTTCCATCTACATGTCCTGTCTGATATTCTGGAAACTACAGGTATCATTAACAATCTGGCTTATGCATCACTGATTCCTCAGAGCTTAACGAAATGCCTTATGCACAAGATGCATTCAATAAATATTTGTTGAATTAATGTGTAAATAAATTATATATGGGGGAAGGCTTAGGAGATGGGATTTCCAGAAATACAATAGATGGGATTCTTCATGATGTTAAAGGTCTTTGAGAAGGAAACATACTGCTGTAACTATATCTACATCAAATAAGAAGTATGCTTCAGGAAATTCTTAAATGCAGTTCATAAAGCAGAACATTCTTCATTTTAGTGTTTTAGACAAGCTCTACCTCTAAGGTACCCTAGATGTGTGAGCACACTGGATATGGTTTAAAAACACTACTGTACTCTTAACCCCACAAGATCCAAAGTAGTTGCGGAGATAAGTTCTCATAGCAGTGATTCGCCATTTGACAGTATCACAGCACTCCCTAGAACAGGAGAAGGCCAAAGCCAACTTAGGTCTCTATCAGCACACACTCGTGTCCTTGGGAAGTAAACTCTTTAGGATGAATCACTCAGAGAAACCATGGGATTTATTTTTTTCATTTTATCCTAGAATAAGTACTCCTCCAAACCTACTTTCTTACCCACATGTATATATCATCTTATTGTATGCCAAACAAAATTACATCCTTCAGGTCTCAGAAAGCTCTGTTATGCTCATTTAGCATATATATTGTACATTACTCAGGGAGCTGGGTGGAGAAGAGGGCTTTGTTGTGCATATTTGTTCTGGCTATTGTTTATGCAGGTCTGACTGAATGAGGGAACAGTGGGTATCATTTCAATTTCTGATGTCAACATCAAATTACTTATTTAATTTCATGCCTGGCGAAGCATTGTATAGCTACACGCAGAATCATCTCACTTCATTTGTTATGCTGTGTTTTTGTGGCGATTGGCTTGCCTTCCAACTGACAGCTTTAATTACGACATGAATTTGATTGCACTGCCGAGGAATTAACATAATGCAACAAAGCATTTAAGCACCCTGCCTTGTAACCCGCCCCCCCCCCACAACCCCACAACACAAGCATAGACACACTAAGGAACACAGACACTGGATCTTCACATGTTAAAGGTCCACTGGAATTTATTTCAGCATTTGCTAGAAAGCAGACAGAATCTCAGACCAGAGGCTGTTCACGTTTGCCAACCCATAGTATTCACCATTTTGTTTCCCCCAACAGAAAAAGATGTGTAGCATTGTGATTTCTAGACCAGGCAGAAAACTGAATAGAAAAATTCTCTTCTAATCTACTTTGCCAAATGTCCATGGCATTGACACTTCCTTCCCTCTTACTCCTTCTGCATCACATTTTTCTCGACTACTTGCCAGCTCCCTTCAGTCCTAGCTGGAAAATTTGAACAGAAGTAATATCTATTAAATAAAGAGGTTTCTCCTGTCCACTCCTATAAGCCAAGATTCTGACTATGGTCTTATGTTTGGTGGGACACAAACTCTGGTTTGCTTCACTCACCAGCAAAGTACAGGTAATAGAAGTTAGCAGCAGCAGAGAAGAAATCAGAGTTTGGCTGATGCTCATGAAAAGCGTCATGTATCCCTGAGGTCTTGCTATCCAAAAGGCCCAGAAAAGAGTCTCTGTCATGTCTCTCTTTAATCTAAGTCTTTATCTAAATACAGCTGCAATACCTGGTATTGCAAGACAGAAACTACACAAATACCCTAAAACCACAGCAAAAACATAATGCTACATGCTATGAAAATGGAATAAATGCTTAGAAACAACTTTCACATGGTTTAAAGTATGTTAGTCGTTCATAGCTGTATATAGCTTTTTCATTTTGTAGAAGACATAGTCACCAAGAGGTAAAGGCCTAGGAAAGTAGGCAGATAATGATTTCCTACCATTGAATAATTAACAAAAGCCTTCATCAGTGATCAAGTTGATCTTAACTATCAGTATTTGCTCAGTCAATTTCTAATAAGAAGAGAGGGATCCCATTTTTTTTTGCATGGAAACCTCAGGTAAACTCTGTCTATACCATACAGAAAAAATGACCACAGAATCTAGAAGAAGCCATGAGTCAAAAAGACTTGAAAAACTAAGAAAATATTTTTTTCAAAAGGAAGAAACAAAAGTTCTTTTGGTGTGAAACACATTAGAAATAATACCATACACCCATGTTTAGGCAAATACTTCCACTGAACAATGAAAGGGTTTTATTCTTCTTTCTTTCTTTCTTTTTGAGATAGAGTATTATTCTGTTGACCTGGGTAGAGTGCCACGGAGTTGGAGTCATAGCTCACCGCAACCTCAGACTACTTGGTTCAAGTGATCCTCTTGCATCATTCTCCCAAGTCGCTGGGACTATAGGTGTTTACTACCAAGCCTGGCTAATTTTTCTATTTTCAGTACAGACGGGGTCTCATTATTGCTCAGGCTGGTCTTGAACTCCTGACCTGAAGCAACACACCTGCCTCATCCTCCCAGAGTGCTAGGTTACAGGCATGCGCCACCATGCCCAGCTTATTCTTACTTCTTCAAATGACAGAGTTGCCAATTCATTCATATTTTCAATGTAGTAGATAGAAATGAGAGCTATTAAGAGGTTTAGAAAATAGGGTAGGAGAACATTTTTAGTGGTTTGCATGAGAAGATAGATATATTAGGAAATGCCAGGCAGCTGGCTATCTGAGCTCATTACAAAGCCATCTCCTACTTAACATGTTTTTTTCATTCTGTCCCCCACTCCAAGCTCCAGATTTGAGCACTGCTCTGTCAATCCCTGCAAATTATGTTATGATGATCTCCTTATGTTGTAAAGAAGACCTTTCCTAGAAATACTCTCTGCCTCAATCCCTGTGCTACCATGGGCTACAAAAACAGTAATGAGATGCACAGTTTAAAGACATTTTCCAAGAGGGAGAATGTTGCTGCTGGCATTCAAGTCTGCAAGTTATCATTAAATACTCATTCTCTTCTTCCTCACTGCCCCCAGTCTGGCTCTCTTTCCATCTCTGTCAATAAGCTATCATTGAAGCTACTTATTAAACACAAGAAGCTAACATTTCTGTTTTAACAACTTACCTATAAGGGATTCAAAATTGATTATCCATCTAAAATAGATATGCTCTATTCATTATAGATCCACACGGGGAGGTCATGGATACTATATAGCTTTCTGAGTATAGGGCAAATGTGCACTCTGCCCCTTGGTGAGGATGTGTGCTATAACCTTAGGGATAATTTATTAAAATTCTTCCAAATTAGCAACTGCATCTGACAGTCCCACCTACCGAGCTCCATGTTATGCTTTTCTCTCTTGGGAGTAAAAGGGAAAAGGGAAATCTCATCAACAAGTAAGGTTCTTGCAAAGGTAACAAAAAACCTTATCCACAGACTTTCCTGTAGGGTTTAAAAAAACAGTAACAATGAAAATAGTACCTTGGAGATTAGATTAGTTATGGCTGATAAAGAGACACAAAATGTATTTCAATGGGAAAATAAGCTTGTAGTTACTAGAAAAAAATTAAGTAAAATTGGGCAACAACTTGATAAAAACAACAGATGTGGAAATGTCCAGTCATTTCAACATCAGCCGACCCTCTGTTATGCTCAAGTTGTCACCACTTCTCATCTATACTCCATAGCCTTCTGGCTTCTTCCCTTGATTTCACTCTTGCTCTCATCTTCATCTGAAGTTCTTCATGTAAAAGGAAAACTAAATATTTTAAAGTAAAAATTATAACTCAAACTCTTTTAACATTTTCCAGTGGCTTTTTATAATAAATTATAGTGGGCTGAGCAATGTCATTCCAATATTCATGTTAATCTGGAACCTCAGAATATAACTGTGATGGTTAATTGTATATGTCAACTTGACTGGCCATGAAGTGCTCATATACACATATTTGTCAAACATTACTCTAGGTGTTTCTATGAGAGGGTTTTTAAGGTAAGTTTAACATTTAAATCAATAGACTGAGTAAAGCAGATTGCCTTCCCTAATGTGTGTAGGTCTCATCTAATTAGCTGAAGGCCTGAATAGAACAAAAACAGACTCTCAGACAAGAGGAAATTCCTCCTGTCTGGCTTTGAGCAAAGATACCACTTTTTTCCTGGGTGTTAAACCTGCCAGCCTTCAGAAAAGAACTACACTATTGACTCTCCTGGGTCTCCTCTGGCTTGCCAACTGTAGATCTCAGGATCTGTCACCCTGTATAACCATGTGAGCCAATTCCTTATAATAAATCCCTTTTTACTGGTTCTGTTCTATTATTCTGGTTCTGTCTCTGGAGAACCCTGACTGATATAGTAACCTTATTTGGATATAGGGTCATGGTAGGTATAATTAAATGGAAGTCACACAGGATTAGACTGGGCCCTAAATCCAGTGACTGCTGTTCTTACAAGACCAGGAAAGGGCACACAGAGCTGCAGCTAGAGAAGAAGGCCATATGAAAACTGAAGCAGAGACTGGAATGCATCCATAAGCCAGAAACACTGAGGATTGCTAGGAGCTACCAAAATCTAGGAGACAAGAGGAAGGATTCTCTTCTAGAACTTTCAAATGGATTATGGTCCTACAGATCCCTTGATGTTGACTTATAGCCTCTAGAATTATGAGATAAATTCCTGTTGTTTCAAGCCATCCAGTTTGTGGTCATTTGTTACAGCTGCCTAGGAAACTAATACAATACCAGCCTCCTTACCAAGAGCCAGAAGGTACATGTTCAGCCATAATACTCTCTCTCATCTAGACATACCAGCCTTTTCCTTTCCTTCAAACATGACTTGTTTTCTCCTGAATCAGGACCTCTGAGCTTGTTGTTCTTATTGCTCAGAAAGTTCTTTGCACAGTTTTTTTCTTTCTTAAGCAGCATACTTCCCTCCTTTTCTTTATTTAGAGCTCAGTTCAAATGTTACCTACATAGATAGGCCTTATCCAATCACCATAAAGTAGCATCACACTCCATTGTACCCTCACACTGTTTTATTTCACAGAATTTATTAACAAGAAATAACAGTTGTTTCTTTATAGGTTTATTGTTTGTCTCCCCCACTAGAAAGGAAAATTCCTAAGAGCAGAGACTTCATCTTGTTTACTGCCCAACATCAAGTGCCCAGAACTACACCTGAAGCATTAAAAGAATTTGATAAGTATTTCTGGACAACTGAAACACTGACAAATCCAGGAGAACCCGTAGATCTATGAGACAGGAAGGGAAAAAGGCATAAACAACGTGTTAGGAAAAAGGAAAATCTGTCACAGATAAAAGAGAGAGAGATTGAGAAGAGAGTAAGAGAGAAAAGAAATAAAACGTCATGAATCCTTCCTGGATCTCCATTATATTTTCTAATAAAAAAAAAATCACAAAGATGTGAGAAGCTCCCTGGTGGCTGTGGCTCATGTCTATTTCTCCCTTAATAGTAGCTAGTGAAACCTGGTATAGAGTAAAATCTTAATGAAATTTGGAGGGTAGAAAAGAAGAAGAGAAGATAGAAAACATGCTGGTATAGATGGATAAATAGTGGCACTTGGGATAGAAAAATCAATTAAAAAAAACTCCAAACCCAAGAAGATTTAGGGTAGAACAAGGGTTAAAGAAGGGTTATTTGAAAGAATCAGAAGAAGAAATGTCTCAACTATGATCATACTGAATGGGTTAAGGAGCTACAGAATAATAAGATTAGAGAACTGTTAAGCGCAAGACTTACTAGAATTCCATACTTTCACTATATTCTGAGATGTTTCAATTCCTTCAAAGCCTTGAATAGTAAAAGGTACTAAATACTTTTCAGTCATCTTGTAACTAAAAACATAACACAAAATTCTCTCAGAGAAAAACTAGGGTCATATTCCCATATTCATTTAAATAAAACATTAAAAGAGTTTACTTCCATATGGTATTGGGAAGAATTTGCTAGCAAGAAGTGACATTAAAGCTGACAGAAGGAAAAGAAAAGGTAAGAACAAAGAAAAGGAAAGAAAAGAATACGTGAACGTAGGACGATTTGCAAGTACCTACCATTTAAGAACAAAATGTGGTTCAAAGGAACTAAGCATAAGGGACAAAGATGGAAAAGCAGAGAAGAGATGGAGAATGAAGAGTCAGCTTTCCACTCCCTTGTGGGGAGGGCTCTGCGGATCCTCAGAAGTGTAGGCATCATCCTCATGGCATACCCAAACAGACTTTAAGTAAGGAAGGTTAAATATTAGCTGAGTCTTGTAAAAATTGTTCTAGAAGCATTGTAGAGGAAACAATGAAGGAAATAGAGACCATATAGATGAAATCATTGAAAGCCTAGCAGGGTCCTCAAACTTTTTAAACAGGAGGTCAGTTCACTGTCCCTCAGACCCTTGGAGGGCCGGACTTCGGGGCCCCAGGACCATTCAGCTACTAAACAGAACAGGCAGCCGCGGCAAAAACACCTGGAGGGCTGGATAAATATCCTAGGTGGGCCGCATGTGGCCTGCGATGCCTGGCCTATAGGAATCATTTGTGTAAGAAACTGTGAGAACATCTGAGACAACTGTAAGCCTCAATGAAAGGATAAACACAAACATTCCTTCAGAAATACAGTCAGGAAAATGAGAGTGACTAAGTCACACGATGTAAGAAAGGCAGAGGAAAGAACAGAGCTCGACTTGGAGAATAACTAGCTCTGGGATCCAATACTGGGACAGGGAAACAAGAAGGGCAGTTGAGATTTGAGAAAACTAGTTTGAAGGCATAGAATGAGGACAATTATATTTGGGAGGCAGACTTAAGTTTGTCTTGATTAAGATATGTTTTGTCAGGTTGACAATGACTCACAAAGGAAGTCAAATATTTTTGAGCAAAGAGGAAGTGCCAAGACCTGTGGTAAGTGATTCGAATGCATAGTATCACATAATCTTTAAAGTGCAAGGAAATAAACCTATTTAAAACCAAAACTTAGATCAAGTTCTTTGCCCAAAGTCACACATAATAAACAGCAAAACACCTATCAAACTTGGTCTGTTTGCAGTGAATGTCCATGATCATTTCATAATCTTACGTCTTGTTTGATTTCCTAAAATTTTAAGGTAAGTTTCCCAAGTTTTGACAATTTCCTCAATTATAAAATTTTGTAATGTCAGAAGCAGTATTTTCCTCCTCGAGCAACTCATCATAATCCTTCCTCCCTCCCTCCCTACTTCCTTTCCTCCCTCTTTCCCTCTTTTCTTCTTTATTCCTCCCTCCCTTCTTCCTTTCCTCCCTCCTCACTTACATTTTTCAAAACAGAGTCTCACTCTATCACCCTGGGGTTGAGTGAGTACTCTGGCTTCACAGCTCATAGCAACCTCAAACTCCTAGGCTCAAAGAATTCTCTTGCCTCAGCCTCCCAAGTAGCTGGGACTACAGGTGATAGTGTATACCTGGCTAGTTCTTCTAATTTTAGTAGAAACAGGGAGTCTTGAATGCCTCAGCTCAAGCAATCCACCCATCTTAGCCTCTGAGAGTGCTAGGATTGCAGGCATGAGCCACTATGCCTGACCCACTTATTACCCTTTTTTCATTAGTGGCTAATCTAAACAAGTTGCTACAATCTCTTAATGTGGACAAACTGAAAATCCTTGGTCAATTATCTCCTCCTGGCAATATGGTTTAGGAATACAGAATTTAGAAAAGCTATGAGTTAAATAGTCTAGCTACAGTGGAATTCTTTATTCTTATTCTTTCTGCCTAGCCAATTAAAGAAAAAAAAAAACAAAGCTGGAATAATATGTGTATATAGCACCTCAGTTAGTTACCCTCATTTGGGAATAAATCTCAACTGCCAAAGCTTCTAAAAATATAACTAAGTGGGTGGAAGACTGATAGTAATTTTTAACTCAGCTGAAAAACCAGTAGTGGGCATAGTGGAATAACAGGGATGGAATATACTCTCCTACCTCAAGCAACTTTAAAACTGGACAAAGTGTATGAAACAAGAGTTTTTATAAATTGGGGAATAGTGCAGTACAATAATACGTAAGGGATGAGAAACAATCGGATGATCCTTACAATTTTCCCAGCTGTCTGCCTGGGGAGTTTTCATGACACAGTCTGTGTGAGGCAGGGGGTAGCCTAGGTGGAGCCTAGTAGTATCCCTGAGCTATGAAGACAGAGTTGAGAATCATGGGAGGTCAGGGCAGCTGGGATTACACAGTGGAGCATGAAGGTGAGTAAGTTTCACAGAAAGAACTATGAAAGCTGCATAAAGTTCCCCACTAGTTCTCACCTGAAAACTCATCAGAACATCTGTGGGAGAAAAGTACCTCCCTAGCAATGAAAACAACCTATGGAAAGGAAGAGGGAGAACAATCCCCAGACCTCACTCACACAGAAGAGGGAATAGTTTGTATTCCAACTAGCCACAGTGGAAACCCCTTAGAATATATCAGGCATTAGGCACAGTACTCAGTACTAGAAAAAAAATTACCATTAATTAATGGTTGTCCTGGTTCCAAAAGCAAACCTAAAAAAAAACAACAAACAAAACCCCCATAATGTTAGGGTGTACGGCACACCTCTTGGGGGTGGGACACAATTATAAGAAGTATTCTACTTAACAAATGCGAACATTGTAACCTAATTGTTCTAACTGTTTGTATCCTCTAATTAACCTGAAACAATAAAAACCCCTATTTCCAAGTAACATAATTCCATTTCAAAATAAGGAACATTTATAGAAATTAGAAATATCCAACACCCAGCAAAAAAATTGATAATTTCTGGCATTTAATAATAAATTGCCAGATATTCAAAGAAGCAGGAAAATATGTTTCATGAAGAGGAGAAAAAATGACCAATAGAAACAGACCAAGAAATGACTCAGGGACACAATTAATAGACAAGGACTATTTTTCAGAAGTTCAAAAACGTTAAGTAAAAGCATAATAATTATGATAAGTAGTGATATGGAAGTTTGGTTTTGTGGTGTTCTTGTACACCCCAAAAGTTTTGCTCTGGACCTACGCTGGAGTGTAGTGATACCATCACAGCTCATTATAGCCTCAAACTCCTGGGCTTAAGTGATCCTCTAGCCTCAGCCTCCCAAGTAGCTGGGACTACAAGTGTGTGCACCATGCCAACTAATTTCTTTAGACATCAAAACATATTTTCAGAACAACCCCCTAAAACAGTAGCAGTCTTTGATTTAATCTTCTCACTCTCTGACAGGCATTAAGGGAATTAATTACAAATCCTTTTTCAACCAAAAATGGGGGTACCTCTATTTTTTAAAATATTATCTGAGGAGGTATTGCCCCCGTATGAAAAAATGGCTTTGTAGGTTGACTTATCAAACACCTTCATCTCAGAAGACTTCAGATTGCCATTAGGGCCTGATGCAAGACTCTGAAACCTCAGATCTACACATATGCAGGAAAAAAGTGACTAGATGTTAGGGACTCATCAGCTCATTAATTGCCAATTTTCTTTGGTCATTTCTCTTTCTTTCCTTTTTAATGATATTGCTGCAAAATGTGTGAATTTTAATAATTAATAAACAACATAAACTCAAAATGTTTCATTGACTGGCTTGAACATAATACAGACAGAATTCTTAGAGCCCTAATTTTTTTTTTTGTATATTTTTAGGTAGTAAAATATGCATGATACAGAGTTTGGCATTTTAACCATTCTTTTAAGTGTGCAATTCAGTGGCATTCATTGCATTGACGATGTTGAGAAATTGCCATAACTTATCTTTTTTAAAAGCGTTTTTATCACTCCAAAAAAGGAACTCTGTATAAATATCAAGCAATAACTCCCCATCCCTCACACTCTTCTCAACCCAGTCCCTGGTAACTTCTATTCTACTCTATTTCCTCTATAAATTTGTCTATTCTAGGTAATTCATAAAAGTGGAATCATGTAATATTTGTCCTTTTATGTCTTTTTATTAGCATGGTTTTAACCTTCATTCATGTTACAGTATTACCAGAATGCCAATCCCTTTTATGGCTGAGTATATTCCATTGTGTGTACATATACACATTTTGTTTATCCATTGAGCTATTGACAAACACATGGATTCTTTCTACCTTTCGGCTACTATAAATCACGCTGGAATTAACACTGTCTTGCAAGTAACTCTTTGAGTTGCTATTTTTCAATCTTTTACATATATACATGAAAGTGGAATTGCTGAGTTATATAATAATTACATTGATAGCCTTATGAAGACTGTCAGACTATTTTCTACAGTGGTTGGATCATTTTACATTCCCAACAGGAATGTATGAATGTTCCAACTTATCTGTATCCTTACCAACACTTGTTATTTTTTTCTCTTTTTAAAAAAAATTATAGCTGTCCTATCAGGTGAAAAGTGGTATCTCATTATAGTTTAGATTTGCATTTCTCTAAAGGATAATTATTTTCCGTATCTTTTTATGTGTTTATCAGCTCTCTGTATCTCTTCTTTGTAGAACTGTCTATTCAAGCCCTTTGCCACTTTTTGAACAGGTTTTTTTATTGTTGCATTTTAGGAACATTTTCTGGATATTACACACTAATTGGTTACATGACTGGCAAATATTTTCTCCCATTTTGTAAGTTGTCTATTCACTTTCTTAATGCCCTTTGATGTGCAAAATTTTTAATTTTGGTGAAGTCTAATTTATCTATTTTTTCTTTGTAGTACATGTTTTTGGTGCCATATTTAAGACTCCCCTGACAAATCCAAGATGGTAAAGATTGACCTGTATATTTTATTCTACAAATTTTATGGTCTTAGCACTTATATTTTGGTCATTGATCCATTTTGAGTTTATTTTTGCATGTAGACTGATGTAAGGGCCCAACTCCATTCTTCTGCATATAGAAATCCAATGTTTCTGCACTATCTATTGAAGCAAAAATTCTTTAATACAGTTGTCCCAGAACTACTATCAAAGAAAATAAAATCTTTCCCATTGAACAGACAGGGCACTCCTGTGAAAAATTAGTTGGGCATATGGATTTCTTTCTAGTCTTTCAATTCTATTTCATTGCTTTATATGCAAAATGTTATGCCAGTACCATACCGTTTTGATTACTCTAGTTTTGTAGTATGTTATGAAATCAGTAATTTTTCAAGATTATGTTGGTTATTAGAGCCCTCATGCCATTTCATATATATTTGAAGATCTGCTTTTCCATTTTTGCAAAAAATTCTGGAATTTTTATAGGAATTGCATTCAATCTACAAGTAGCTTAGGGTAGTATTGATATTTTAACAATATTCAGTCTTCCTATTCATAAATATGAGATGTCTTTTGCTAATTTCTTTTCTTTCTTTTTTTTTTTTTTTTTTTTGGAGATAAGGTCTCTTATCGTCCAGGCTAGAGTGTAGTGGTGTCATAACAGCAGCCTCAAGCTATTCCTGAGCTCAAACAATCCTCCTGCCTGAGCTGCCCGAGTAGCTGGGACAGCAGGCACATGCCACTGTGCCTGGTTAATTTTTGTATTTTTTTTTTTTTTTTTTAGACGGAGCCTCAAGCTATCCCCCTGGGTAGAGTGCCATGGCATCACAGCTCATAGCAACCTCCAACTCCTGGGCTCAAGCGAGTCTCCTGCCTCCGCCTCCCAAGTAGCTGGGACTACAGGCGCC
>CAUYQV010025731.1:0-11849 GCA_963574575.1 Galagoides demidoff | reverse complement strand
ATGGCTGCAACCAAAAAATAGCCAGGCGTTGTGGCGGGTGCCTGTGGTCCCAGCTACTTGGGAGGCTGAGGCAGGAGACTCGCTTGAGCCCAGGAGTTGGAGGTTGCTGTGAGCAGTGAAGCCATGGCACTCTACCCAGGGAGACAGCTTGAGGCTCTGTCTCAAAAAAAAAAAAAAAAATACATTTTTCTGGTTGAGTGAGGTGGTTCATGCCTATAATCCTAGCACTCTGGGAGGCCAAGACAGGTGGATTGCTTGAGGTCAGGAGTTTGAGATCAGCCTAAGCATGAGCAAGACACCATCTCTACTAAAAACAGAAAAATTAGCCAGGTGCTGTGGCAGGGGGATATAGTTTTAGGGGAGCTGAAGTAGGAGGATTACTCGAACCCAAGAGTTTGAATTTGCTGTGAGTGAGGCTGATACCATGGCACTCCAGCTTGAGCAACAGAGTGAGACTCTGTCTCAAAAGATAACTTAACATTTTTCCCTTTGCCAAGCATGTAAATTCTCTTCCTTCATCTGTTACCAGCTACTTCTCTAAGGTCTTTAGTGGGAAATGGTTTTTAGAGACCAAATATATGTATTAGGATGGCCTTGCTTTCTAGGCCCTTTTCCAGCATCAAAGCTAGAAAATAAATGTGTGTGCGTAATCATTAGTTCATATCAGTCTATATGTGTGTGTGTATATATTTATTTTATTTTATTCATTACTTATCTATTTGAGACAGAGTCTTACTCTGTCGCCCTGGGTAGAGTGCCGTGACATCATAGCTTACAGCAACCTCAAACTCTTGGGCTCAAGTGGTCCTTTTAGTTCAGCCTCCCAAGTAGCTGGGACTGCAGGCACCTACCACAATGCTGGCTAGTTTTTCTATTTTTTTTTTTTTTTGAGATGGAGCCTCAAGCTGTCCCCTTGGGTAGAGTGCCGTGGCATCACAGCTCACAGCAACCTCCAACTCCTGGGCTCAAGCAAGTCTCCTGCCTCAGCCTCCCAAGCAGCTAGGACCACAGGTGCCTGCCACAACGCCCGGCTATTTTTTGGTTGCAGCTGTCATTGTCATTTGGCGGACCTTGGCTGGATTTGAACCCGCCACCTTAGGTGTATGTGGCTGGTGCCTTAGCCACTTGAGCCACAGGCACTGAGCCTAGTTTTTCTATTTTTAGTAGAGGCAGGTTCTTGCTCTTTCTTAGCTGGTCTCTGAACTTCTGAGCTCAGGGGATCCACCCGCCTCGGCCTCCTGGAGTGCTAGGATTACAAGCATGAGCCACCACACTTGCCATATCAATATTATTTTCTCTTTTCAGTACAGAAAGTCTTGTTGCTTTTGTTGTTGTTGTTGTTGTTTGTTTTTGAGACAGTCTTAGTTTTGTCGTGGCGTCATAGCTTACAGCAACTTCCAACTCTTGGGCTCAAGCAAGTCTCTTGTCTCAGCCTCCTGAGAAGCTGGGACTATAGGCACCTGCTACAATGCCCAGTTATTTTTAGAGATGGGGGTCTTGCTGTTGCTCAGGCTCTTGCTCAGGCTGGTTTGGAACCTCTGAGCTCAGAGCAATCTACTTGCCTCGCCTTGGCCTCCCAGAGTGCTAGGATTATAGATGTGAGCCACTGTGTCTGGACTTCTGTTTCTTTTTTTGTTGTTGCAGTTTGGCCGGGTCTGGGTTTGAACCTGCCACCTTTGGTATATGGGGCTGGTGCCCTACTCACTGAGCCACAGGTGCCGCCCCGGACTTTGGTTTCTTTTTTTTTTTTTTGAGACAGATCCTTAAGCTATGCCCCTGGGTAGAGTGCCGTGGCATCACAGCTCACAGCAACCTCCAACTCCTGGGCTCAAGCGAGTCTCCTGCCTCCGCCTCCCAAGTAGCTGGGACCACAGGCGCCTGTTACAACATCTGGCTATTTTTTGGTTGCAGCTGTCATTGTTGCTTGGCGGGCCTGGGCTGGATTCGAACCCGCCACCCTAGGTGTATGTGGCTGGCGCCCTAGCCAATTGAGCCACAGGTGCCGAGCCTTGGTTTCTAATAACATAATTGTTTGCTTTCTTTTTTTTTTTTTAGAGACAGAGTCTTACTGTGTTGCCCTCAGCAGAGTGCTGTGGCATCACAGTTCACAGCAACCTCCAGCTCTTGGGCTTAGGTGATTCTCTTGCCTCAGGCTTCTAAGTAGCTGAGACTACAGGTACCCACCACAATGCCCGGCTATTATTTTGGTTGCAGTTGTCATTGTTGATCAGCTGGCCCAGGCTAAGTTTGAACTGGCCAGCTTAGGTGTATGTGGCCGGTGCCATAACCACTGAGCTACGTGAACTGAGCCAAACTATTTTTTTTTTCTTTTCTTTTTTTTAGAGACAGAGTCTCACTTTGTTGCCCTTGGTAGAAAAAGCAACCTATGGCTCTTGGGCTCAGGTGATCCTCCTGCCTCAGCCTCCCAAGTAGCTGGGACCATAGGTGCCTGCCACAATGCCTGACTGTTGGTTTTGCAGTTTGGCTGGGGCCAGGTTTGAACCCATTTAGTATTTGGGGCTGGCACCTTATTCACTGAGCCACAGGTACTGCCCTGCTTTGTTTTCTACATTACAACTATTACTACTAACAGAAAGCATTGGGTGAAAATTAGGATTTCCTTGCAGTTCTTTCTGGCTTAAAATGTATTCTGCTAATGATGTATAATTAAGTCTAAAATTATTTGAATTACTGAGCTCAGTAGCTCATGGTTGTGATCTTAGTACTTTGGGAGGCTGTCACAGGAGAATTGCTTGAGCTCAGGAAATCTAAAACAGCCTGGGCAACATAGTGAGACCTTAATCTCTATAAAACATTTTTTAAAAATTAGTAGGGCATGATGGTGTGTGCCTAGTCCCAGTTGCTTAGGAGGCTGAGGTGGGAGGCTCACTTAAGCCCAGGTGTTTGCTGTTATAGTGAGTTAGGTGAGCAGTGATGATACCACTGTACTATAGCTCTCGGCAACAGAGCAAGACCCTGTCTCAGGGAATGAATGAATGAATGAACAATTTTTTTTCTATAACATTTTATGTATACTTTAGAGCCGATTTTTTTTTTTTTTTTTTGCAGTTTTTGACCAGGGCTGGGTTTGAACCTGCCGCCTCTGGCATATGGGACCAGTGCCTTATTCCTTGGAGCCACAGGCGCCGCCCTAGAGCCAATTATTTTGAGTTTTTCTTTTTTTGAGATGGAGCCTCAAGCTGTCCCCCTGGATAGAGTGCCATGGCATCACAGCTCATAGCAACCTCCAACTCCTGGGCTCAAGCGAGTCTCCTGCCTCCACCTCCCAAGTAGCTGGGACCACAGGCGCCGGCCACAACGCCTGGCCATTTTTTGGTTGCAGCCATCATTGTTGTTTGGCGGGTCCGGGCTGGGGATTTGAACCCGCTACCTTAGGTGTACGTGGCTGGCGCCTTAGCCGATTGAGCCACAGGCGCCGAGCTGAGTTTTTCTTTTTCATTTACATTTTATTTATTTATTTTTTGAACATGGAAAATGTTCAGAAATCAAAACTAGACAAGAATAGTATACTCAGAGAAGTCTTTTTTGTTTTTGGGGTTTTTTTTTTTTTGAGACAGAGTCTCACTTGTTGCCCTTGTGCCCTTGGTGGAGTGCCCTTGTGTCACAGCTCACAGCAACCTTAAACTCTGGGCTAAAGTGATTCTTTTGTCTCAGCCTCCCAATTAGCTGGGACTACAGCCGCCCACCACAATGCCTGGCTATTTTTTTTTAGAGACAGGGTCTTGCTCTTGCTCAGGCTGGTCTTGAACCTCTCAGCTCAGCAATCCACCCACCTCAGCCTCCCCGAGTGCTAGGATTACAGGTGTGAGCCACCGACCCCAGCTCAGAAAAGTCTTAAAATGTCAAGAGAGTAGATCTTAAACATTCTCACCACACACACAAAAAAAGGTATGTAAGGTTATGGTATGTTAATAAGCTTGATCTAATCTTTTTAGAGGGTATGCATATATCACACATGTGTGCTCTAAATATATATGGTTTTTATTTGTCAGTCATACCTTAATAAAGCTGGAGAAGGAAAAAGTCTGAAACATCTGTTTCTGTCCTCTTTTCTGTTACTTAATACCTCCTTTAAGGAACCATTTCAAATAGTTTCTGGTTTATTCTTTTTTTTTGAGACAGTTTTACTATGTCACCCTCGGTAGAGTGCTTTGGCATCACAGTTCACAGCAACCTCAAACTCTTGAGCCCCAGCGATTCTCTTACCTCAGCCTTCCAAGTAGCTGGGACTACAGGTGCCTACCACAACGCCCAGCTATTTTCAGAGATGAGGTCTTGTTCTGGCTTGGGCTGGTCTCCAACTCGTGAGCTCAGGCAGTCTACCTGCCTCAGCTTTCCAGAGTGCTGGGATTATAGGCCAGCCACCTTGCTGGCCTAGTTTATTCTTTCTTCTTTTTTTTTGTAGATATAAAATATAATACTCTGTTGCCTAAATGTACCATAATTTATTTCTCCAGTTCCCTATTGGTGAGATAGTTGGATTTTTTCTTTTAAGGATTTTTTCTTTTAGTCCTTGTCTTGATAAATAACAACTACTTCAGTGAGGCCAGGCATGGTGGCTCATGCCTGTAACCTTAGCACTCTGGGAGGCCTGAGCTCATGGGTTTGAGACCAGTCTGAGCCAGAATGAGACCTCCTCTCTAAAAACAGTTGGGCATTGTGGTGGGTACCTGTAGTTCTAGCTTCTTGGGAGACTGAGGCAAGAGAATTGCTTGAGCCCAAGAGTTTGAGGTTACTGTGAACTATGATGTCACAGTACTTTACCAAGGGTGACAAAGTGAGACTCTCTCTCAAAAAAACACAAAAACTTCAGTGAATGACCATATATGTATGTCATTTCTTTTTTTTTTTTTTTTTTGCAATTTTTGGCCGGGCTGGGTTTGAACCCACCGCCTCTGGCATGTGGGGCCAGCACCTTACACTTTTGAGCCATAGGTGCCACCCAATGTATATCATTTCTAATGAGTGTAGCATATTTGTAGGATAAATTCACAAACACATGATTGATGAGTAAATCACTTCTGTAGTCTTCATAAATGTTCCCAAATCGCCTTTCATGTGGGTTTGCACTAATTTGCATTTGCCACAAATGAGAGTGCCTGGTTCCCATAATTAGGAACTTTTTTCTTTTTTTGAGACTATCACCCCAGATAGAGTGCAGTGGTGTTATATAGCTCACTGCAGCCGCTAACTCCTGTTCTTGAGCATTTCTCCTGCCAGAGCCTCTCAAGTAGCTAGGTAGGACTATAGGGATGTGCCATAATGTCTGATTAATTTTTCTATTTTTTGTAGAGACAGGGTCTGGGTTTCACTCAGGCTGGTCTCAAACTCCTGAGCTTTTCTTTTCTTTTTTCTTTTTTTTTTTTTTTTTGAGACAGTCTCAAGCTGTTGCCCTGGGGGACATAGTGGTGTGTGTCAGAACTCACAGCAACCTCAAACTCTTGAGGTCGTATAACCAAGAGTCTCAGGAGTTGTATTGATTGGCTCTTTCTTGGAAATTCAGGTTAGGGCTTGGCGCCTGTGGCTCAAGTGGCTAAGGTGCCAAGGCACCAGCCACATACACCTAAGGTGGCGGGTTTGAATCCAGCCCAGACCTGCCAAACGACAATGATGGCTGCAACCAAAAAATAGCCAGGCGTTGTGGTGGGTGCCTGTGATCCCAGCTACTTGGGAGGCAGAGGCAAGAGACTCACTTGAGTCTAGGAGTTGGAGGTTGCTGTGAGCTGTGATGCCCGGCACTCTACCCAGGGGGACAGCTTGAGGCTCTGTCTCAAAAAAAAAAAAAAGAAATTCAGGTTAGAATTATACTTAAGTTATTACATTCTTTTTTTTTTTATTTTTTTTTATTAAGTCAAATACACATAGATATGGATATGTTCATGCCTATGTGGGGTACAATGTGCTGATTTTTTTTATTATTAAATCATAGCAATGTACATTAATACTATCATGGGGTACAATGTACTGTTTCTATATACAATTTGAAATACTTTCATCCAACTGGTTAACATAGCCTTCATGTCTTTTTCTTAGTTATCAATGTGCTCATTTTGTTTTTTTTATACAATCTAATGTGATTACATTTAACCAATCAACGTAGCTTTCACCTCATTTACTTGATTATTGTGCCAAAACATCTATGTTCTACATTTCACAGATTTGACTTGTACCCTTGTCATATGTTCCATAGGTGTGATTCCACCTTTTACCCTCCCTTTGTCAAACCTCCTGTCTCCACTCCCCTCCCACTCCACTTCTCTCCATTATCCTGGGCTATAGTTGTGATCTTTTTTTTACAAAAATATAGAGTGCTTCATTAATTTGCATGTCATTCTTGCACAGGGGCCATGCTAATCTTCTCTGTATCATTCCAATTTTAATATATGTGCTGCCGAAGCAAGCCCAAGTTATTACGTTCTTGATACTAATCTCCTATATGAAGAAGTCTTAATTTTGAGTGTACATATTTTATTAATAGGCCAAACATGGAGTTGAGATATTTTCAGTTTTCAGGCAGGAATTACATGGTATCCAGGTCTGCTAAGAGATGTTTAAATCAGGCTCGGCGCCTGTGGCTCAAGCGGCTAGGGCGCCAGCCACGTACACCTAAGGTGGTGGGTTCGAATCCAGCCCGGACCGCCAAACAACAATGATGGCTGCAACCAAAAAATAGCTGGGCGTTGTGGCAGGCGCCTGTAGTCCCAGCTACTTGGGAGGTGGAGGCCGGAGACTCGCTTGAGCCCAGGAGTTGGAGGTTGCTGTGAGCAGTGAAGCCATGGCACTCTACCCAGGGGGATAGCTTGAGGCTCCGTCTCAAAAAAAAAAAAAAGATGTTTAAATCAAAATATTTCCCTTTTATTTTTATTTTTATTTATTTTTTTTGAGACAGAGCCTTAAGCTGTCCCCCTGGGTAGAATGCTGTGGCATCATAGCTCACAGCAACCTCCAACTCCTGGGCTCAAGTGATTCTCCTGCCTCTGCCTCCCTAGTAACTGGGATTATAGGCGCCCGCCACAATGCCTGGCTATTTTTTGGTTGCAGGTTTCATTGTTGTTTGGTGGGCCCAGGGTAGATTCGAACCCACCAGCTCAGATGTATGTAGTTGGC
The DNA here is from genome assembly GCA_963574575.1 of Galagoides demidoff. Taxonomy (NCBI): domain Eukaryota; kingdom Metazoa; phylum Chordata; class Mammalia; order Primates; family Galagidae; genus Galagoides; species Galagoides demidoff. The sequence continues at coordinate 4,721 of CAUYQV010025731.1, read as the reverse complement.
ACCTTAGCTGCTTGAGCCACAGGCGCTGAGCCTCCCTTTTTTTTTTTTTTTTTTTTTTTAAGTTTTGTGATATTTTTTAAACTGCCATACTGTCTGTCTCATTTCTTCTTCTCTGTGAGAAATAAAATACCTATTTTAGAAGCAGATTTCCAGGCTCAGCGCCTGTGGCTCAGTTGGCTAAGGTGCCAGCCACGTACACCTAAGGTGGCAGGTTCGAATCCCCAGCCCGGGCCCGCCAAACAACAATGATGGCTGCAACCAAAAAGTGCCGGGTGTTGTGGCCGGCGCCTGTGGTCCCAGCTACTTGGGAGGCGGAGGCAAGAGATTCGCTTGAGCCCAGGAGTTGGAGGTTGCTATGAGCTGTGATGCCATGGCACTCTACCCAGGGGGATAGCTTGAGGCTCTGTCTCAAAAAAAAAAAAAACGAAGCAGATTTCCAGTCAGAATCTTCAAACTACCTAGCCATGGATAATCATGAAGAACACAAAGTCCCTTCACTTTTTCTCCAGTAAATAGTCTCAAGATTTTCCCTCACAGTAAACTTAGTAGATTTTTTTTTTTTTAAAGAGACTGAGTGTCACTTTGTTGCCCTTAGTAGAGAGTCCTGCTATGTCACAGCTCACAGCAACCTCCAGCTCTTGAACTTAGGTGATTCTCTTGCCTCAGCCTCCCGAGTAGCTGGGACTACAGGTATCCGCCACAATGCCCAGCTATTTATTGTTGCAATTTCGCCAGGGCCAGGTTTGAACCCAACACCCTTGGTATATGGGGCTGGTGCCCTACTCACTGAGCCACAGGCACCGACCAACTTAGTATATTTTGTTATAGAAATTTATATCACTGTATTTAGAAATGCTATACACTAAACTATTTATTGTCTGTCATCTCAGAGGAATGAGATTGGGAAATAAGTGACAACTACTATTAAGTACTTTAAAATTTGTTAGAATAGGCTTGGCACTGCCAGCCACATACACCTGAGCTGCGGGTTTGAATCAGCCTGGACCCGCCAAACAACAATGAGGGCTGCAACCAAAAAATAGCCAGACATCGTGGCGGGTACCTGTTAGTCCCAGCTACTTGGGAGTGCTGTGAGCTGTGATGGCACAGCACTCTACTCAGGATGACAGCTTGAGGCTCTGTCTCAAAAAAAAAATTGTTACAATGATAACTTTATAAGTATATGATAAGGGGAAATATTTTTTTTCTTGAGAAATACCTTTGTTTTATGTGTACAGGATATTGTCATATAGGTGTGACACACTTTCACCATTCTGTTTTTGGACATTTAGGTTATTCATAAGTTTATTTGAAACTTTAATAATATTCTAGTAGACATCCTTGTGCTCACAGCAGGTTATTTAACGTCTTTTATGTCATTTTTTAATCTGTAAAATTGGGTTAAAGAATACCCAAAATATTTAGAAGAATGCCTTTTGAAATATAGTAACCAATTTGTGTTTGCTGTTATTTATAATTATATGAACTTAGAAATTTATACAGAAATGTTGGGGTCTGTCATAATCCTAGCCCTTTTAAAAATCTTTTGTTTCATTTTAGTTAGAAGAACCTGAAGAACCTAAAGTGCTAACACCGGAAGAACAATTAGCAGATAAACTGCGGTTAAAGAAATTGCAGGAAGAGTCAGACCTTGAATTAGCAAAGGAAACTTTCGGTAAGATGGGAGTATGATTTCAGGGCAATATTGAACTGTTCTAGTGAAAACTCCATAAGTTGTACTAGTTATGAAAGTTCAGGAAACATCTCCTTTTTAAAAAGAAACATTATGTTAGTTAATTTAGATATTAGAAAGCAATTTTAAATCTCTTTTTGTACATTTGAGATTTTATCACTTGAGAAGGCTGTGATATCATTGTACTCAGCTCACAGCAACCTCAAACTCTTGGACTTAAGAGATCTTTTTGCCTCAGCCGCCCAAATAGCTGGGACTACAGGCGCCTGCCACAGTGCTCTGTTAGTTTTTCTATTTTAGTAGAGATGGGGTATTGCTATTGCTGCATGTTCAGATTTTTGAATAATTGTTTTGAGCAGGTGTCCTCAAACTACAGCCTACAGGCCACATGCGGCCCCCCCAGGACATTTATCCGCCCCGCTGGGTGTTTTTGCCTATGCTGCTTGTTCTGCTTAGCAGCTGACTCGTCCGGGGGCCTACAGTCCGGCCCTCCAACGGTCTGAGGGATGGTGAACTGGCCCCCTGTTTAAAAAGTTTGAGGACCCTTGGTTTTGAGTATCAAAAGATTATTACTATAAAAACATTAGACCCAAAGTACCCTAATTCCCTAGAATATATTTATCAGCTGGATGAAATTTGGAAGAAATGTTGAGGTTTATAGCTTTGAAATCTAAATATTGGAATGACTGTAGGGTTATCCTGTTGTCTTTAGTCTAGGTAAGACTTTATCTAGGATACTGGCCCAGGTAGGACCTTCAGCTTTGATTGTGCCTTGTGCTTAGGGCTGTTTCTTTCTCTGGCTCTTTTGGGCCCTTACCAAGCCATATCTTTTGAGGGCCTCCATTTCTGTGTATCATGCCTGCAGCTGTGGTTAGTGCAAGAGATAAAAGAAATGTGCAGGATCCTTAAATTAGTAACATTTGCAGTGTTCCAGATAAGAGTTCCATGACACAGGGGGTGGGGTAAGAGACATGCCAGAAAAACAATTAAAACTGTCACTTTAGGCTGGGTGAGGTGGCTCATGTATGTAATCCCAGCACTCTGGGAGGCTGAGGCAGATCGATCTCCTAATAAACTCATGAGTTGGAGGCCAGCCTGAGCTAGAGCAAGGCCCTGTCTACAGATAGCTGGGTGTTGTGGTGGGCGCCTCCAGCTACTCAGGAGGCTGAGGCAAGAGAATCGCTTGAACCCCAGAGTCTGAGGTAGATGTGAGAGATGCCACAGCACTCTACTACGGGCAACAAAGTAAGATTCTGTCTCAAAAACAAAAAGTCACTTCATTTAACTGAGTTTGTTGTTTTTTTCTATTGAGTACTTTTCAGAGTAGAAGATCATGTTGAAATATTTAAAGAACTTTCAAATCTATCACCAAGAAGGAAGGACCTAGTTATTCTGATAGCCCCCATTCCCCGCCCCCACCCTCTTACATCTTCCCTGAAACAGATCTAGCAGGCTGACTGGAGTGATCTTTTCCCTTTCTATGGGGGAAGTATGACCTTTTCTGTCATTGGGCTTCTAACAATCCTAAGAGGTGTTATGCATGTCCCTGTAAACCACTGTATGCTTGGCAGGTTTTAATTATAAAGGTCACTTAGCCATTATTATGTATCTTCATAGGATGGTAAAAGCTGCCTATGTGTTTAGTTAAGAGGCAGGTTTATGGAGCGTGCATAAAGCCTTGTTTGGGACACCACTTAAAGGCTAAGAGGTAATGCATTATGCATCATACAGACAGTATTAAATAGGATTCTACTGTTTGTGTTTCTCATACTAAAATACTGAGTCTCGCCAGGTGTGGTAGCTTGCATCCCATAATCCTAGCTCTCTGGGAAGCCAAGGTGGGCAGATTCCTTGAACTCAGGAGTTCTGATACCAGCCTGAGCAAGAATGAGACCCTGTCTCTACTAAAAATAGAAAAATTAGCCAGGGTTGTGGCAGGCACCTGTAGTCCCAGCTCCTCAGGAGGATTGCTTCAACTCAGGAGTTTGAAGTTGCTGTGTCCTAGGCTGATGGCACAATACTCTAGCTCAGGTTACAGAGACTGTGTCTCAAAAGAAAAAAATTTTATTTTTTATTTTTATTTATTTTTATTATTTTTTTTTAGAGACAAAGTCTCACTTTATGGATTTATTTTTACTATTATTATTATTATTTTTTGAGACAGAATCTCACTTTATTGGTAGAGTGCTATGACGTCACAGCTCACAGCAACCTCCAACTCCAGGGCTTAGGTGATTCTCTTGCTTCAGCCTCCCGAGTAACTGGGACTACAGGCACCCACCACAATGCCTGGCTATTTTTTGTTACAGTTTGGCTGAGGCCGGGTTCAAACCCACCACCCTTGGCATATGGGGCCGGTGCCCCACCCACTGAGCCACAGACACCACCCAGAAAAAAAATTTTAAAGTCTTTGGTTATTTTTTTTTGCAGCTTAGTACCTCGACATTGAGAAAGATACAGAAGCACACCAGTCTCTTAATCTAGAACTCTTTTAGGGCAGATTTCTTCTGTTTTGGATTTAACACATAGGTTACCCCAGCTTAACTTCTAAAGTTAGATGACTATTTTCCCAGGATTCATCTATCTTATGTTTCTTATGTATATTTCCTTCTCTTTACTGTGGGGCTGTTCTTGGACAAACCTTTTAAGGTCATCCGCTTTGTGCCATGGACTACTTTGGTTGCTGATGGAGCCTTCAGCAGCTCCTTCATAATGTAATTTTTTTTAACCGATAGGGTCTCACTCTGTTACCCACACTGAAGTATCCCCATTGTAAGTCACTATAACCTCAAATTGCTGGGCTCATGTGATCTTTTTGCCTTAGCCTCCCAAATAGCTGAGTTGGGACTATAGGTTTATGCCACCATGCTTGGGTCATTTTTTAATTTTTTTTTTTTTTTTGAGACGGAGCCTCAAGCTATCCCCCTGGGTAGAGTGCCATGGCATCACAGCTCATAGCAACCTCCAACTCCTGGGCTCAAGAGAGTCTCCTGCCTCTGCCTCCCAAGTAGCTGGGACCACAGGCACC